>CAIGQV010017386.1:28200826-28211837 GCA_903798115.1 Danio jaintianensis
TTAACACACCTCCTTTTCAGACCAGCACACCCATGAGTCCACAAAGTGGTGCAAATGGATTTACTATTTAAACAACGTGGCGCAAAACGTGAAAATTAGAGTTGTGCTAGTCTGAAAATAGCAACAAATCACGCCAAACACGTCTTGCGCCTTATTGCGTCGGGTGTATGATAGGGCCTTATATCTCCTACCAGAGGGAAGCAGTTCATAATGTGAATACAAAAAATGAGTTGGATCATTCAGAATCCTTTCCACCTGATTAAGGACATACAAAACTTGAGGATTAAAATATTCATTGTGCCCAACAATTTTCCATTTTGTCCTTAAGAGGTGTATCAAGTTAGATTTACAGATAGGTTGCCAAGCCACACTGTGGCTCACCATACCTGAGAATGCTTCCAAAACAACTTTATAAAACAGCATCATAAGTTTTTGTTAACTCCAAATAGACGTAAACTCCATAAAAAAAATACAATCTCTGGTGTAAACGAGAACAACCCACTCGATGTGTGTTTTCCATGTGAAAGAACTGTCAATGTAAATGCCCAAATACTTATAGGACTCTGACTGAGTAATAGGATGGTCATGTACAACCACTTGACGATGGTCTCCTAATTATTTTGGGTCAAATACCATCTCTTCTGTTTTCCTACTACTTCTGTTTCCTACTTTTCCTCTCAACGCTACAACGTGGGGTTTAATACCTCAATTTGCGTAACTGTTTCTTTGCTGAAGCTGTTCCAGAGCAATACATAAAAAATGACCACTAGGTGTCACTGTAGAGATGGGTTTCGAAACATTTGCTTCGACTGTTTCAGTGTTTCATGAAGCCTCGCTTTGCCCACCACTAGGTGCAGGCAGCCAACAACATTAACGGAGAACAAAACAAGGGTCAGGAAACATGGCAAGGCTAGACAGGAGAATGCTTTGTATTGCTTACAGAAAACAAGACTCGGCAAAGTGTATGTGAAAGTGAGGTGTATAAATAGTCCTGGTCATTAGTTCTTACAAGCTTCACCTGTGTGTGTGCAATCATTGGTAATCTGGAACTGGTGTGTGTGAGGTGCATGATGGGAGTTGTAGTTCATTTCAGTGGCAGATGTGTAGTTCGCGGGGACAGTGAGTGTTCTTTAGCGATCTGCAAGGGCTAGATTACTGGTGATTGTGCCATGTTGTATAGACATTATTTTAACCACGTTATTTCTCTAAATTTTTTATATTAGAGCAGAAAACAATGTTTATTTATTTATTTATTTTTTTAATTTAATTGTTTTCCTATTCCAACAGGAGGTTTTATAAAGACATGAATGCGAGTGGCCTGGAAAAAAAATCCAACTTTGAGCTGCTGGAGTAAGTAGTATGATTTGCTCATTGGTATAACTTTATCACTGATATAGTTTAACATATGCACAACTGCACATTTTTCCTCCTGTTAGGAAAGATGTGGGCCTAGATTTGTTCTTTCCTCAAGAATTAATCGACAGTATGAAGGTGAAAGCGTGTTTGAGAATTAAGCAGCAATGCAAACCAATACATTCATTGTTTATGGTTAATAATGGTCTAGTGATTTGAATTGTGTTTCCTCTCTAGCCGAAGCATCTGAGAAAACTGATCCAGCAGACGTTTTTGCAGTTCGCAATGCTGAAGGAGGAGCAGTGCATCATCAAGTTCTTCGAGACATTATCTGTCTTTTCCAGTTTTGATGAAGAAGTTTTTCCTTGTGAGCTGGTGGTAAGTTGAATGCTGTTTTTATTATTGTTGTTATGGCCAAGCTAATGTCAGCGTGTAATGGAAGTTTCCTCTTCTTCCCATTGTGATGCACAGTTGAAGTCAGAATTATCAGCCCTCCTGAATTTTTAGCCCCTATGTATATTTTTTCCCCAATTTCTGTTTAACGGAGAGAAGAGTTTTAATAACTAATTTCTAATAACTGATTTCTTTCATCTTTGTCATGATGACAGTACATAATATTTTACTAAATATTTTTCAAGACACTAGTATTCAGCTTAAAGTGACATTTAAAGGCTTAACTAGGTTAATTAGGAAAGTTTGGGTAATTAGGCAAGTCGTTGTATAACGATGGTTTGCTCTGTAGACAATTGAAAACAATATTGCTTAAGAAGGGTTAAAAATATTGACCTTAAAATGGTTTTAAAAAATTAAAAACTGCTTTTATTCCAGCCTTAATAAAACAAAGAAGACTTTCTCCAGAAGAAAAAATATTATAGGAAATACTGTGAAAATGATGTATGTGTGAGTGTGTGGGTGTTTCCCAGTGATAGGTTGCAGCTGGAAGGGCATCCGCTGCGTAAAACATATGCTGGATAAGTTGGTGGTTCATTCCGCTGTGGCGACCCCTGATGAATAAAGGGACTAAGCCGAAGAAAAATGAATGAATGAATAACTTTAGTGCAAAACAAATGCATTGTCAACATTGTTCATATCATTAACAATGCAACATTAGCACAGGCTAATTTTAGTGTAAAATAATTGCAGTCAACACACCGATCACTGCACATTCTACTAAGAATGTCACTGTAACAATTTTTTTGTGCAAAACTAATGCATACATCATCAGCACATAGAACACAGATTCATGGCACGTTATTTCATAACATAATGCACGAAAGACAAAGTATGTAAGCCAACTCGCTGTCAGAGTCCTGCTCAGATGCATATATTACCAATATGAAAGTGCAGGTCAATAAGCTACTCAAAATAATGCTCAATTCGGGCCTTTTTTGAGGTTAATGGCTGATCTTGATTATCATATGTCTTCTCACTGCGTATATCTTCACCACGTTTACCTGTGATGATATTTACACTTGCTATGAAGTTTGCCACACCTACGTGGTGCTAATTAGACTAATTAGAAATCGATTAGATGTATTTATACATTCTGGTCATGTTTATAAATGTGTGAAAAGTCATTGCATTTAGAGGTGTGAACCTACACTGGTTCACGGTTCGGTTATGATTATCATGACATCGATTCGGTTCCATTCAATATCTCGGTGCATCACGGTGCATTGACGATTCTTTCCATACACAATTTTATATTTTACTTCACAGCACAAGAATTATTGTATTAAAATGTAGATTTTTTAAATACATTTTATATGTATTTGTAATACAATCTTGTCCTTTAATACAAGCAGTCAGATATATGAACTGTACCCTTAATTTTACCTGCTCAAAGAAAACACTCTTTTTGAATGCATTAAACAAAACTCAAGTACATGCACAGAACAACATGAGCCTTAAAGGCAAATAAACAAACATAAATATTATTCCTATGATTGGTCGCCAGAAAGGGCTGCGATTGGCTCTAACACGCTGGCGCTGTTCACCGATAAAGTGACACTGATAAAGGGACGCGTCGATCACAGCTGATCCGTGATAGATGCGGTGGAGAAAACTCGCTCTGCAGACACGCTCGTGTCTGGATCCACAAGTATTGCTGTAACAGCCGAGAGGAGAGGAAACGTCATGCCAGCAGGTCAAATTGGCCACAGTGAGAGTGATGGAGAAATGGAGTTTACTTTAATTTTCTCCGTAGTAGTGAAATAGGGGCTTCTGCTGTAACTTCAGTGTCAGTGAATGTCTGTCCAGCAAACACACGCAGTGAATTGTGGAGAGTTTCTGCGTTTTAATTACTCGCACTCGCCTCCCTCACCATAGTATTCTACCACGACGTAGCGCATATGAGATAAATGACGTCAGAACGTAATAACCGGTTAGGATCTATTACTAAACCAATACCAAATTGTCTGCGTCTGCATCGCGGTGCAATGAAAGAAACAATTGATTTTGACACCCCTAATTGCATTAGATAGCAATCGCAAAGCAAATGTCTTTTGCATTTAAAAACTTTTGCAAAGACTAAAATGTAAATATAAGTCTCAGATGGCTGCGCACTTCACGGTTTCTCTGAGTTTCATGGTTCACTCACAAAATATGTCAGCGTCTACGCTTCACAGAGGACAACAGCCAATCACATCACTCTTCTGCTCTAGAGTATTTGCATGGAGCGATCTAACTGGCTGTTTGACGAATTAAAGTTCACTCAAAGTTCATGTGAACCATTGACTCTGACAATAAAAACATTTCTCTTTCTGAAAAATAACATTTTAATTAATATCAATAATCATTCAGTGAACCTAGCTTTGTGTGTAAACTTGCCGTGTAGTTCAGGTAAAAAAAACACGTGATCTGTGCAGCGCGACTAGTTGACGTCAAAGAAAAAACATCGGCATTAAAGTTGACCTGTTGACTATAGTCTATGAAACCCCTAGTCTGAATTAGCATGAGAACTAATTAGATGGATGAATACAGTGACCTCAAGATGTATTTATACATTCTGGTCACATTTACAAATGTGTGAAAGTCACTGCATTAGATAACAATCACTAAGCAAGTGTCTTTTGCATTAATATGCTTCAAAAACTTGCTGCAAAAAAAGATCAGAAAGTCAGATCAGTAGTGTTTGTCTTTATTTGCAGCACTATATGTTTTTAAATCATTTTAAACTTATGCTTGTAAAGAAATGTGCTTGCATTATCTTTTCTGTGGCAGAGATAACATATTGCTTGCACAGTTATCAAATGCATGACAGTGTGATGTCAGTGTCCACTATAGATGCTTATCTGTATATGTGCAGCAACTTCAGATGCTTTAAGTGCTTCATTAATGTCTTCAAGAGGACCTATTAGGGGGCCTTTTACAAGATATATATAAGTGAAGATTTACACTCACTGGCCCCTTTATTAGGTACACCTTACTAGTACCGGGTTGGACCTTAAATCTTAATGGCATAGATTCAACAAGGTACTGGAAATATTTCTCAGGGATTTTGGTCCATATTGACATGATAGCATCACGCAGTTGCTGCAGATTTGTCGGCTGCACATCCATGATGCGACTCTCCCGTTCCACCACATCCCAAAGGTGCTCTATTGGATTGAGATCTGGTGACTGTGGAGCCCATTTGAGTACAGTGAACTCATTGTCATGTTCAAGAAACCAGTCTGAGATGATTCACGCTTTATGACATGGCGTGTTATCCTGCTGGAAGTAGCCATCAGAAGATGGGTACACTGTGGTCATAAAGGGATGGACATGGCCAGCAACAATACTCGGGTAGGCTGTGGCGTTGACACGATGCTCAGTTAGTACTAATAGGCCCAAAGTGTGACAAGAAAATATCCCCCACACCATTACACCACCACCACCAGCCTGAACCATTGATACAAGGCAGGACGGATCCATGCTTTGATATTGTTGATTCCAAATTCTGACCCTACCATCCGAATGTCGCAGCAGAAATCGAGGCTCATCATGCCAGGCAACGTTTTTCCAATCTTCTATTGTCCAATTTTGCTGAGTCTGTGCGAAATGTAGCCTCAGTTTCCTGTTCTTAGCTGACAGGAGTGGCACCCGGTGTGGTCTTCTGCTGCTGTAGCCCATCCGCCTCAAGGTTGGATGTGTTGTGCGTTCAGAGATGCTCTTCTGCATACCTCGGTTGTAACGAGTGGTTATTTGAGTTACTGTTGCCTTTCTTTCAGCTGGAACCTGGCCATTCTCCTCTGACCTCTGGCATCAACAAGGCATTTGCGCCCACAGAACTGCCGCTCACTGGATATTTTCTCTTTTTCGGACCATTCTCTGTAAACCCTAGAGATGGTTGTGTGTGAAAATCCCAGTAGATCAGCAGTTTCTGAAATACTCAGACCAGTCTGTCTGGCACCAACAATCATGCCACTTTCAAAGTCACTTAAATCACCTTTCTTCCCCATTCTGATGCTCGGTTTGAACTGCAGCAGATCGTCTTGACCATGTCTACATGCCTAAATGCATTGAGTTGCTGCAATGTGATTGGCTGATTAGAAATTTGCGTTAACCAGCAGTTGGACAGGTGTACCTAATAAAGTGACCGGTGAGTGTATATATACAAGTCAAGATGTTTACAGTCAAGCCCGAAATTTTTCATACCCCTGGCAAATTTTGACTTAAAGTTTTTGTTAACATGTAAATAAAAGCTAAGAAATATTTTTTCCACAATGATGCCTCTTGTACATCGTCTTATTATCTTTTGGGAGAATCCTTTGTCATTTCTGGTCCAAAAAAAAACTAAAACTTGCTGGTTAAAGTAACTTTAAGTCAGAATTTGCTAGGGGTATGAATAATTTTGGACTTACATTTACATTTAGTCATTTAGCAGAAGCTTTTGTCCAAAGCGACTTACAGTTCAGAATCAGAATCAGAATCGGTTTTTATTGCCAAGTGTGCTTACACACACAAGGAATTTGTTTTGGCTACAGAAGCTTCCAGTGTACATAAAGTGACAAGTGACAACACAAAATAAATATGAGGAAAAAAAATAAAATAAAATAAAATACGACAAACATTAAACAGAGATGCAGTTAGACAATAGAGCTCTGGATGATGAATTGTTGTACAGATTTGTTATAAATATACAAGTTTTACAAGTTATAAGGTGCTGTGTACAAATGCGTAGGAGAAAGTATTGCATTGTATACTGTTATAAGGTGCTGTGTATTAAAAAGTATTGCACATGTTTAATGCACAGTAGGGGAATAATTAACTGTTCATGAGGTAGATGGCCTGAGGAAAGAAACTTTTCCTGTGTCTGGCTGTTTTTGTGCTCGGTGTTCTGTAGCGCCGGCCAGACGGTAACAGTTCAAACAGAAAGTGTGCTGGGTGTGAAGGGTCCAGAGTGATTTTGCGAGTCCTTTTACTCACTCTGGAAGAGTACAGTTCTTGAAGTGTAGGAAGGGTAGTGGCAGTGATTCGTTCAGCAGTCCGGACTATTCGCTGTAGCCTACGGAGGTCGGTTTTGGCAGCTGAGCCGAACCAGACGGTGATTGAAGTGCAGAGGATGGATTGGATGACAGCTGAGTAGAACTGTACGAGCAGCTCCTGTGGCAGGTTGAACTTCCTCAGCTGACGAAGGAAGTACAGTCTCTGCTGGGCTTTCTTCACAATAGAGTCTATGTGAATGTCCCACTTCAGATCCTGAGAGATGGTGGTGCCCAGGAACCTGAATGACTCTACTGCAGCCACAGTGCTGTTCATGATGGTGAGTGGGGGAAGTGCAGGGGGGTTTCTCCTAAAGTCCACTATCATCTCCACCGTTTTGAGCGTGTTCAGCTCAAGGTTGTTGCATCTGCACCATAGAGCCAGCCGCTCCACCTCCTGTCTGTATGCAGACTCATCACCGTTCCGGATGAGGCCGATAACAGTAGTGTCGTCAGCAAACTTCAAGAGTTTAATGGAGGGGTCTTTTGCAGTGCAGTCATTGGTATACAGGGAGAAGAGCAGTGGGGAGAGAACACATCCCTGGGGGGCACCGGTGCTGATGGTGCGGCTGTCGGATGTGATTTTGCCCATTCTGACTAGCTGTTGTCTGTCTGTCAGAAAGCTGGTGATCCATTGACAGACAGAGCTAGGAACTGAGAGCTGGGTCAGTTTGTACTCGAGCAATGATGGGACGATGGTGTTAAAGGCAGAACTGAAGTCCACGAACAGAATCCTTGCGTAGTTCCCTGGTTTGTCCAGATGTTGTAGGGTATAATGCAGTCCCATGTTGACTGCATCATCCACAGACCGGTTTGCTCTATAGGCAAACTGCAGGGGGTCCAGCAAAGGTCCAGTGATGTCCTTCAGATATGCTAACACCAGTCTTTCAAATGACTTCATGGCCACAGATGTTAAGGCAACAGGTCTGTAGTCATTGAGTCCTGTGATCTTTGGCTTCTTCTGGATTGGGATGATGGTGGAGCATTTGAAGCAGGATGGAACTTTGCGCTGTTCCAGTGATCTGTTGAAGATCTGTGAGAAAATGGGAGCCAGCTGGTCAGCGCAGGTTCTCAGACAGGCTGGTGAAACACCATCTGGGCCAGGTGCTTTCCTTCTCTTCTGCTTCCTGAAGATCTGACGCACATTATCCTCACTGATCTGAAGTGCAGGGGGGGGGAGAGAGATGGCTGGAGGTGTTGATGGCTGTGTAGAGAGATCGTCAGGGTGGGTGTGGGGTGTCTCAAATCTACAGTAGAACTTATTCAGCTCGTCCAAATGAGGCATTTAACAGTTCAACAAGAAGAGGCAATGCACACAAGAAGAGATACAAAGGAACTGTTTTAGAATTAGGTGCTAGAGTAAAGAGGGGTGTTTTTTTATATATATAGAGAAGTGTGAAGAGTGTTTCTATAGGTGGTTTGTCATGCCCTCTCACCTGTGTGAAGCACACTTTATAAATGCATAGTGTATTTTTAAGTGTCGGTTAACAGCTGTGTATAAGTAAATATAAGTCTCTGTTGCTCTTCAAATGCTCCACAGATAATTTATTATGCTAATGCTTCTTTATGTGTAGAAGCACATGCTGTTTTTGTGTGCCTATTTAAATGCAAATGAGTTTCTGCTCTCCGCCCCCTTTTCAGAAGAGGGCGGAGCCTTTATAGCTTGTTTATCAGATTCTCCAGCACCAACTAATAAAACATCTGCATGTGTTTTAAAGGGGACCTATTATGCTTATTTTTATTTTAAGCTGTAAAATAAGTCTTTGATCTCAGTAGAGTGTGTGTGTGAAGTTTCAGCTCAAAATACCACACAGATAATGTTTTATAACTCTTTGAAACTGACCCTTTTAGGCTTTGATCCTATATGTGCCGTTTTGGTGACTGTCGCTTTAAATTCAAATGAGATTGTGCTCTTTTCAGAAGAGGGCGGAGCTACAAATGCCTATGTGTCAGCATAGTGGCAGATTCAAAAACAAGAGTAATGTCCTATGCTAATGAGGGAGAGATTGTCACTAGTGGGCGGGGATTTCCCCCTCTGATGACACGTACAAAGGGAGAATGTCAATCAAAGTGTTTCTGCAGACTGTTTTTAGCAAGTGTGATTATAAAAAATTTTATCAATAAATTTTTACCATTAGAAGCTGGTTATATTCACAGACCGTTGACACACAACTGTGTTTAACATTTCTGCAGATTGAGCCTGTCATGTAAGGGTCTTAAACTATATTATTCATTCATTCATTTTCCTTTGGCTTAGTCCCTTTATTTATCAGGGGTCACCACAGCGGAATGAACCGCCAACTTATCCAGCATATGTTTTACGCAGCAGATGCCCTTCCAGCTGCAACCCAGCACTGGGAAACATCCATGCACTCTCACATTCACACACACTCATACACTATGGACAATTTAGTTTATTCAATTCACCTATATACACCTATAATTCTTGTTTTCTTTTTTTTCTTTTAGTTTTTATTTTTATTTTGTGTATTTATTTTAAATTTCCAGCTTCTTTACTCTTAAAATATTTCCACGTAAATATGCAAATTTTGCACAAAACTCTATTCAAAATTAGTAAACAAAATTGTCTGCAGATTCTGCCTGGCATGTGAGCAGTTGAGATCACACCTACAGTTGAAGTCAGAATTATTCGCCCCTCTGTGAATTTCTCTTTCAAATATTTCCCAAATGATGTTTAACAGATTCAGGAATTTTTCACAGTATTTCCTATAATATTTTTTCTTCTGGAGAAAGTCTTATTTGTTTTATTTCGGCTAGAATAAAAGCAGTTTAAATTTTTTTTAACCATTTTAAGGTCAATATTATTAGCCCCCTCAAGCAATATTTATTTTCGATTGTCCACAGAACAAACCATCATTATACAATGACTTTCCTAATTACCTTAACTTGCCTAATTAACCTACTAAAGCGTTAAATGCCACTTTAAGCTGAATACTAGTATCTTGAAAAATACCTAGTAATATATTATGTGCTGTCATCATGGCAAATATAAAAGAAATGAGTTATTAGAAATGAGTTATTATGTTTAGAAATGTGCTGACAATCTTCTTTTTGTTAAACAGAAATTGGGGAAAAAAATATACAGGGGGGCTAATAATTCAGGAGGGCTAATAATTATGACTTGAACCGTATATCAGTATATAAAATCCATAAAAACAACTGCAACAAACAAACAAACTACTAACTCAACTAAAGCAGGCTTCACTCCCTTAGTCAGAAATGATGTAAATTGGGTATTTTTGTTAGGTGTTTGTCCTGGAAGAAAATAAAATAAGGCATTTGAGTTTGTCCAGAAATATTGTTTGCATATCTACAGATAAACTCCTGCTGTAGTCACTGTGTGCTTTATAACTCTGCAGATCATTTTCCATGCTCAATCTGCAACAATACACACTAAAGGAAGCTGACATAACATAACAGCACTCCTTTAATGTAACCATGTAATCTAACATTTCTATTTTGATCATTATGTACAGCAAGGATGGAGCGTCTCTGTCGATCTTGTCATTGGACCCAAAGGTATCCGTCAACGCACAGATAAAAGCTCTGTGGTAAGAAAAACATACCACCAGACAGCCTTACTCTAAAAAAAAAAACACTTCACATATGAACACGATAATAACCACTTCTGTTAGTCAAGTGACCACAGTGGAAACGTTTAGCATCTTTCCTGCCTAAGCAGCAGATGGTGTGATATATAGTGTTGCGTTATATAATGTTCTAACATGGTTAGCTTCTGTTTTTGAGCATGCATTAGCATTATTTAATTGTAAATTAGATGGCATTAGTCTTTATTCATATTTATTGTCATACATTGATCAATATTGTAATTTGTAATTTTTGTTTCAGTGTCTTTGGTATCGTTGAGATCATTGTAATTAATATTTATATCTATTTAATATTTAAATTTGAGAGGCTTTTGTCTTTTGTCTTTTTTTTTTTAAGTGCATGCCATTTATACATTTTTATTTTAGCATTACTGTTATTATATTACCTCAGGTAAAACTATATATAAATTTACATGCTGCATTTTAAATTAGCTGAATATATTGTATAATTGTTTTTTATTTCAGTTTGTAAATTAACCATTTTATTTATTTATTTTTAACAAACTATCATAACTGTGTCATTCTTTTAAATATACTGTATATTTAATTAATGCTGGTCTTTTT
>CAIGQV010017386.1:28246685-28259942 GCA_903798115.1 Danio jaintianensis
CGATATACAGCCACATCGCACGAGATGCTGCTCGCTGCAGAGCCACTTTGGCTCCAATGAGGGGGAGCTTGAGCTCCAGCTCCTCCTCCTATAAGCTGTTTTAATGCGTTCACTCACCCCACCCCTAACCCCAACCCCCAGTGACATCACTAGTAGAAGAAGTGCAACAAGGAGGAGCTAGAGCTCAAGCTCCCCCTTGCTGGAGCTCAGCTCTGCCCATGTGGCTCTGCATGGCTCAGCTCTGCCCATGAGTGTGTGTCACACCCATAGACTGTAAAAGACTGTAAAAAAATGGACGTAGTATCCGTGACATCACCCATAGGTTTCTGAAGAACGCCAATGAAGCTACAAGTAGGCATGGCCAATCGTAGCCATTTTGTTCACGCGTCATCGCACCGACCGGGGGTTACCAAACAAGGTAAAAGAGGCGGAGTGTCAGCGGAGCTACAGAAGCCTGCTAGCATTTTGCTTAAATGGGCTTTTCTTTGGGAGAAACGCTTAATACTTCATTACCTGAGACTCGTTTGTGTTCTGACCACATGTGCTTGGTTGTACACTATATTAATAAAGTGTTTAGTCTTTTAAAAACACTGTTGTAATACATTGAGCCACTAAGCATTGTTCTTACGTCGTTTTTCTACAGGAGGAAAATGCTAATTACTTCCAAACACTTCAAATATAGTCTGTGTTAGTAAATGCAAGGCTAATTATGAAATCCAGGCATAACACTGTATAACGTTTCAGATGACTATTCTATAGCCTACAGCTAATCAATCTGTCAGATTCTGGAGTGCAATACAAGTCTAAAGAAAATGATAAATGATAAATTATCTTAAATAAAACATAAATTTATAGATATGGTATATAAGTATGTAAAAATTGCACTCACCTGGGAAATAGAGGCAACTTGAATGGTTTGTGAGCACAATTAAGTGCACACAGCATGCCATATTATCTGATAATTGTGGGAAATAATTCCAAAAGGCAGTTGACTGTGTAAAGCCACTTAAAACAAAACTAAAATACGCTGTATATGCCGAGTTCATCGGCTAATCAACCGGAATCAGCTGAGGTGACGTGACGGCGAGCAGCGAGACCTAGCTGTCACTCAAGTGGCCACGCCCTTAATTATGCAGACTTAATAAAACTCAATATAAACTAAACGGATGAGTTTTTTAAAAATTCACCCCCCTCACAGTTGTCATGAAGGATAATATTAGCTACATGTGCCAAAACCATCTTTTGTACCAGGCTGTAAACATGTTTTTATCAGCTGTAAAATTGGCCAATTTAGCACTGCAGTCAGTGAACATCTGGAGTTCCTGGAGCCAGCCCCCAAAGGCGAGTCGATGAATTGCAGTTTCAGTTACTTCCGTATTGGCTTCACGAGGGAGAGCGGGATGTTGCCACTTGGTCCCACCAGTGCCGATATACAGCCATATCGCACTGAGTGTGATATTGCGTTTATACAACAGTTTGACGGCACAATCGTGTGTAAAATAAAAGGAAAATCAAACACAGAGTCTCAAAACCCTTTTGTACGAGGAACTACTTTCTTCCGCCATTCGTTCACATCTGCAGCTGACGTCAGAAAAGCGGAAACATTGCTCATTCACCAACATCACTTTAGAGCTAGTATTTGAATGATTCTCTAGCGTAATGTCTAAAGTGATGACAAAACAGGTGATTTTGCTCACATTTTAAGATTATAAGGCTGAACGGCATGAAATGCCATCAGTCTACAGAGATATCTCCCAGTATTTCTCTGTTGCAATCGGGAGATCACAATAATTAACCTCGAAAAAGCCAAAGCAAACTCTACAAGACTATGGCATAAATACAGCACTACAACATACAAAAGAGAGAGATCCACTTAGAATGTCACTTACCTGTTTTTTATAATGATTTGGTCAGCTGTAGTTTGAAACTTATGCTGAGTTTTTCTCCCCTAAGGACATATTATGCCGTCAACCGCCTGTGCTCTGCTCAATGACAGGCTGATGGATGCCAACGCGCTGAATCTCCGAAATTATAAATATTTAAAATAGGCACTATCCTTACAAATAAACTGCCTAAATCAGCTTTTTTTGTTTCTCTTTCAGGTTCCGTTTTCTAATGAAGACACAAAAACTAAAGCGGTAAACTTATCTTTTATTTTTCCAGTTTCTTTTTACCGTCATGCCTTTATTTCTGCATTTGTTTTACGCTGTCTTGATTTTATTTGTATTTTTTTCTGTTTCAGACCACAGAAAATGACACTGGCCAAGGTGAGTTGTTTGTTTGTGTTATTTAGCTTTCATTTATGTTTCAGTTAAATTTTTCATCATTTTAATACTTCAAATGAAACTTATTTTGTATTATTATTATTATATTTATATAAGTTATATTAGTTTTAATAATAATTAAAATAATATATATTATTTCATATGTTCTGTTGTAGTCAACAATAACAACACTGAAATGGAATCTATTGTTATTTTAGATCATTTTTTCATATTTTACTAATTTTTTTTGTTTACTTAATGTTTTGTGATTTGTATTCGATTTATTTTACTTGAGTTTTATTTTTGTTGGTCATTTTAGTCATAAAATGTTTGTTTGGTTATGTTAGTTTTAGTTTTTAATTTTCATCCAGTATTCATATTTGAACTTTATTTTTAGACACCCAAAAACTGTAATATGTAAACTAGTTGAAGTAAAGAGTGTGTGGGTTTTGCCCAAATAAAAAAGTATCATTTAAATAAATAAAAGTATCATTTAAACCAGTAACTCTGTGGCTGATGAGTTTGTTGTGATTTCTCCAATAATCTCTGGTTTGTGTGTGTGTGTTCAGTCTCCTCTCAGGGTCCTCCAGAGAAGCCGCCACGTGTTTCAGCTCAGGTGATTCAGTGGTCTGTGTCTGAAAGCATCAGTAAATCTTTCCAGACGCAGAAATCAAACACACACTTGATTTTACTATATAACTTTATTTTACATGCTAAAAATATATTGTTTTTATTATATTTTTGATTAACAATAAAGAACTCTTAAATATTTATTCAATCTCTGTTATCATAAGACCATTAATATAATAATGGCTCACCTAAAAGCTGAAATTATTTGGGCCAAAAATCCTAAAATAAATAAATAAATAATAATAATAGAAAATTCTAAATATATTATCTCCATAATAAAACAACACTTGGCATGGTTTTAAATCACAAAGCAAGAAAGAACATTATGTATGAAAGTCATAATGTGATCTGATGAAGTGGATACTGCATGTATTAATGTAACTAAATGTACATGCTGGTCTGTATGTGTGTGTGTGTGTGTGTGCACAGCCGGCGCCGACAGCAGAGCTGGACCGCACAGATGACAAGGTCTACCAGAACGTGATGGAGATGGTGAAGGTGGTGGTGCAGCTGAAGAACCAGGTCAACACTCTTCCAGCGTCAGAGTATGTGTGTGTGGTGAAGGTGCGTCCTCCAGCGGATCATACACACACACATACTCCGTCTCTGTGTTCAGCAGCTGCTCATTATTGGATGTTTCTCTCAGTCTGTAGGAATGACACTGCGCAGTCTGATCCGCAGTGTAGACGACATCCTGCCCTCGCTACACGACTCCATCAGGACAGAGGTGAAGTCCAGCAGCAGATCAAGACACACACACACACACACACACACACACACACTTGACAGACAATACAATAAACATTATTTTATGTGCTCCTCTGATTTATTTTTATTATTATAAATTTTTTTTCCAAAATAAACATGTGTTCCAATTTTGGTTTTTGCAACACATTTAAAAACAGTTGTAACAGTAAAGCATTTACCACTTTGTAATGTTGCCATTCCTTTTCACAACACTTAAAGACGTTTAGGGGCTGAAGACACCAAGTGATGAAGTGTTTCAGGTGTCATTTGGTCCCATTCTTCCTGCAAACAAGTCTTAAGGTGGGCAACAGTACAGGGTCTTCGTTGTCACATTTTGTTCTTCAAAATGAGCCACACATTCTCTATTGGAGACAGGTCGGGACTCTAGACAGGCCAGTTAAGTACCTGTATCCTGTTCCTAAGCAGCCAGGACTTTGTAATGTGTGCAGAATGTGGTTTTGCATTGTCTTGTTGATTTATGCATGGGCGTCCCTGGAGAAGGCAGCAGCATATTGTGCTCAGAAATCTCGATGTACTTTTCAGCGATAATGGTGCATCACAGAAGTGCAAGTTACCTTTGCCAAGGGCACTGACACAACCCCATACCATGACAGACCCTGGCTTTTGGGCTTGTTGCTGGTAACAGTTTTTTTCTTCTTTGGTCTGGAGCACACGGCGTCCATTTCTCCCAAAAAAGTGGATGTACATATTTGTGGATGTAACTATGTATTGTGGTACTTACCAAAGTAGTCCTGAGTCCATGTGGTGATATCGCTTATAGATGAATGAGGATTCTTGATGCAGTGGGGGATCAGAGATCACGATTGTTCAGCTTAGGCTTGCACCCTTGTCCTTTACGCACTGAAATTCCTCCAGATTCCTTGAGTCTTTTAATGATGTTATGCACGTTTGAAGGTGAAATATCCAAATGTCTTCCTAGCTTTCTTTGAGGAACATTGTTTTTAACCCTTTCAATAATTTTCTCACGTATTTGTTGGCAAACTGGCGACCCATCTTTGCTCCTAAATGACTAGCCCTTTATTGGATGCTGCTTTTGTACTGAATCATAATAACAATCACCTGTTTCAAATCACATCATTTAACCGATTGACCTGATTACTAGCCCTAAATTGCTCCTGTCCCAACTTGTTTTGGAATGTGTTGCAGGTCTGAATGACAGGAAAAGATGTATATTTACAAATGACATGACGTTGACCAGACAAAACATGAAATATTTTGTGTTCATATTGTCTGCAATGAAATACAAGTCAAAGTCAATTTGGAAATCACTACTTTCTTTTTTTATTTGCGTTTTCCACACTGTCCCAACTTTTTCTGATTTGGGGTTGTACAACTTCATGTCCCTGTAAACCTCATAAACCTGTACACACAAACCTGTGTGTTGTGTGTGTTGTTCAGATTGAAGGCACACAGAAGCTGCTGAATAAGGATCTGGCGGAGCTGATCAGTAAGATGCGTTTGGCTCAGCAGAACTCCGTCACGTCTCTGAAAGATGAGTGTAAGACGCAGATGCTGGCGGCCGCTCACACACTCGCCATGGACTCCAAAAACCTGCTGGACGCCGTCGACCAGGCCAGAGTCCGAGCCAACACGGCCAGACCCGCCTCCTCGTAGATCTCAAACTCTGATTGGAGGACAAACAGGTGGTTTCATCCAATCAGATCAGTTGCTGGCTTTATTTATGTTCCCGAATGTTAACGAAAGCAGTGCTTTCAAATGTGATTTTTTTTTTTTTACAAATGTCTGCTATTAATCATATTATTAGTGTGTGAGAGGCAACAAATGCTTAAGTTTTCAAAATATTAACTTATTTAATTCTCTAGACTTCACAAGATAGGAAATACCATTGAAGTTAAAATTATTCGCCCTCCTAGGAATTGTTTTTCTTCAAAAATTTCCCAAATGATGTTTAACAGAGCAAGGAATTTTTCACAGTATTTTCTATAATATTTTTTCTTCTGGAGAAAGTCTTATTTGTTTTATTTTAGCTAGATTAAAAGCAGTTTTAAATTTTTTAAAGTCCGTTTTAAGGTTAATATTGTTAGCCCTCTTAAGTAATTAATTTTTTTGATTGGCTTCAGAACAAACCACTGTTATACAATGACTTGCCTAATTACCCTAATTAACCTAGCTGAATACTATTATCTTGAAAAATATCTAGTTTAATATTATGTACTGTCATCATGACAAAGATAAAAGAAATCAGTTATTAGAAATGAGTTATTAAAACTATTATAAACTATATATAAAGTTTGGAAATTGGGGGGGGGGGATATACAGGGGGACTAATAATTCTGACTTCAACTGTAAATATTACTTAATAAATAAAAACTTATTTAATTCTTTAGACTTTACAAAAATGTTTTTAATAGAAAATACAGCGAATAATATTTGTATTTCTGTACAATAAATCTGATTTGGAATCAAGAATATCCCTTTTATAGTTTCTCGTGTTACTGTAAATTGAGTCTTGCTCTTGGAAATTGTAATATATTTTTAGTTTGTTAACCAAGTAAATTCATTCTCCAAGTATAAAGACTTGTAAATAAAAATACTTGATTTTGCATTCAAAAATGTATAAAACATGTGTGAATTATTTATGCACTAACATTGTTTTTAATCATTGCTTTGAATTTATTTATCTTTTATGTAATTTTTTTGCAGTTGCATGATGTTGTCATTATACATTACATATATTATGTTTTTTCTGAATATTAATAGAATTAATATATATATATATAATCAGTGGTCAGCACTGTCACCTCACAGCAAGAAGGTCGCTGGTTCGAGTACTGGCTGGGTCAGTTGGTATTTCTGTGTGGAGTTTGCATGTTCTCCACGTGTTGGCTTGGATTTTCTCCGGGTGCTCCGGTTTCCCCCACAGCCCAAACACATGCGCTGTAGGTGAATTGAAGAAACTAAATTGTTCATAGTGTATGAGTGTGTGTGTGTGTGTGTGTGTGTGTGTGTGTGAATGAGTGTGTATGGGTATTTCCCAGTACTGGGTTATGCCTGGAAGGGCATCCGCTGTGTAAAACATATGCTGGAATAGTTGGCGGTTCATTGTGCTGTGGTGACCTCTGAAATAGAGACTAAGCTAACTAAGGAAAATGATTGAATGAATGAGATATGAGAGAGAAATACAATATTTGTAATATATACATAAAGATCACATTGAAATATTTTAATAACAATTTTATAATTATAATATTTTAATTAAATATTTGTTAGTATTTTAAAACAAATAGCCATTTACTCTCTCTCTCTCTCTCTCTCTGTATATATATATATGGCCATATACTTCATATATTTCCATAAATATCCGAGTAATGAAACCGTTTCCTACAGGCATGAGCAGGGGGCGACAACACTTCTGTCATCTCCTTTATCATCGCTCTATTAATGAGTTTTACACAGCTGTACAATGGAGCTATAAAGGAATAAGACCTCAGAGACTGTTATATTAATTACGAAGTAAATTACAAATCAGTCTTGATTACAGCTCATAAAACCACAGATTTTTAGCAAAACCACATCAAAATAACTAGTAATTTATAATATTTTTTGAAACATACTATAGTAAAGTATATTGTACTGTATATATTATAGTATTTACAACACTTTGTTAATGCATGCTACAACAATGTAGCAGTCACTATAGTGAATTGAAAAACTGTAATAAATACAGTAGCACACTTTAGTTTTTACTGTAGTAAACTGGTGTTTTGTAGTATAATACTATTCTATACTGTACTATATTCTAATACAATACTATTAATACAGTATTGGGCGGCGCGGTGGTGCAGTGGGTAGCGCTGTCGCTTCACAGCAAGAAGGTCGCTGGTTCAAGGTTCGGCTGGGTCAATTGGCATTTCTGTATGGAGTTTGCATGTTCTCCCCGTGTTGGTGTGGGTTTCCTCCGGGTGCTCCGGTTTCCCCCACAGTCCAAACACATGCGCTATAGGTGAATTGAATAAACTAAATTGGCCATAGTGTTTGAGTGTGAATGAAAGTCTATGGGTGTTTCCCAGTGATGGGTTGCAGCTGGAAGGGCATCCGCTGCGTGAAACATGTGCTGGATGGGTTGGTGGTTCATTCCACTGTGGCGACCCCTGATGAATAAAGGGACTAAGCCGAAAGAAAATGAATAATACAGTATTGGGTAAATTGTTTATATTTCTATAGCCTGGAATTATAATATAGTATTATTATGTAGCCGTGGATTAACCACAGTAGTACTCTACTATATGGTTCAAAAACACTATAGTATTTACTAAACATTACTATAGTATTTTGTTGCATTTTAGGGAACGCGAATGAGCTGAACTTAAGTATTAAAAATTTAATTTATTTCTTTATGACTTTAGATGACTATATCAACTTCATATCATTTTTTATGATTTATGTTATTGTGAACTATATTTAATAATGTTGGTTTATCTCACAATTTCAACTTCAGTATGTTTTGACTCTTAATTACTCGAAATGCAAAATAGCATTTTAATTACACAAATGAGCAGAACTTAATGTAGTAAATGCAATTTTTATCCTTATGGCTTTACATAACTATAGCAATGTTTCCATCCACCTATTTTTATGCGTATTTTGGATTATCGCATAAAAAATGCTTGATGCAAAGGGCAAGATGCTCATAAATGTTGAAAATGCGCATGAAAACATATGCGCATAAGTGAGCGGGATAAACTTTTTAATGGATAAGAAAAAAATGCGCATAAAATACAATTGAAGCACTTTCACTGAATAAATTCCTGCATGCGCATTAAAAAAGTCCGTTGATTATGCTATAAGAGATCCTAAAAAGGGGTGCGATGGACACCATTAATGCACAAACCAGCATTTCGAGCACATTGAAGAACATCTGTAATGTTGTTTTGGTCATTTCTAAAATCCCTCAGCCAAAGTCTATCATCACAGTGCTTCAGTATTATTATTGTTATTATATTATTATTACCTCCAGAGTTTTTATCTATTTTGTAGTCAAAATATCTGACAATAATTTTTTTAGTTTTCAGAAATAGTAAATCAAAATTAAGTGAGTTTTTTCCTTAAAACAAGCAAAACAATCTGCCAATGAGGATAGAAAAATAATCTTATTTCAAACCATTATTTCATTCAGCTTCTTTTAAGGATGGAAAATAAGTATTGAACACGTCACCATTTTTCTCAGAAAGCATATTTCTAAAGGTGCTGTTGACTTGAAAGGTTCATCGGATGTGTAATAAAATGAATGACGCATGGAAAAAGTATTGAACACATGAAGGAAGGGAGGTGTAGAAAGGCAGTGAAAGCCCAGACAGCGGCTGAAATCTCTCAGTAGTTCTTCAGCAACCCTCTGCTCTTCCTCAGTGTAAATGAATATCAGCTGCTTCAGTCCAACATCTACATTAGCAGGAGGATGATGATGAAATCAGGGTGGACATTTCAGCAAGACAATGATCCAAAACACAGACAAGGAAAGTCTCAAATGCTTTCAGAGAAAGAAAATCAAGCTGTAGAATGGCCAAGCCAATCACCTGACTCGAATCCAATAGAGAATACAAAATAAAGATCAGATTTGATAGACGAGACCCACAGAACCATCAAGATTTTGGCTCTCTGTTGAAGTCTGTGAAAAACTCACACCTGAGCAATGCATGTGACTTCATTCTACATATGAGAGGCGTCTTTAAGCTGCCATCACCAAAAAAGCCTTTTATATAAAGTATTAAATACATTTCAGTATTTCAGCACTTTCTCCTTCTTTCATTCCATTGTTTTACACATAAATCATTTTTCAGATTTTTTTATTATTATTATTTTTTTTTTACCAAATCTGCTTCAATTCCATGTCAACAGCTCCTTTAGAAATATTACTCCCAGAAAAAACATGATGTGTTCAATACTTGTTTCCTCCAGTGTATCAACTTTTCATATAATTATGATGATGTTTATGTTATTGTGATCTATATTTAATCATTTTGGCTCATCTCACAGTTTCAGTGTTCTGAGTATGACTTTATCGTATAATTGTAACTTCAGATGTCGAAACAAGTACTTAAAATTATTACTCAAAATAGCATTTAAGTTTAACAAATGCACTGCAAAAAATGCTTTTCTTAAGAGTTTTTATCTCGTTTCTAGTCAGAAAATATAAACATTCTTAAATCAAGGAGCATTTTCTAGACAAGTAAAAGATATTTAGTTTACAGAAATATGTGAGTTTTTACTGAAAACAAGCAAAATAATCTAAATCTTATTTCAAACCATTATTAACCATTATTTCATTTACTTGTTTTAAGGATGGAAACAGCCAATATCAATGTTTCATATAATTATGATGATGTTTATGTTATTGTTACCTACACTCACCGGCCACTTTATTAGGTACACCTTACTAGTATCGGGTTGGACCCCCTCTTGCCTTCAGAACTGCCTTAATTCTTAGATTCAACAAGGTGCTGGGAATATTCCTCAGAGATTTTGGTCCATATTGACATGATAACATCACGCAGTTGCTGCAGATTTGTCGGCTGCACATCCATGATGCGAATCTCCCGTTCCACCACATCCCAAAGGTGCTCTATTGGATTGAGATCTGGTGACTGTGGAGGCCATTTGAGTACAGTGAACTCATTGCTCTGTTCAAGAAACCAGTCTGAGATGATTCACGCTTTATGACATGGCGCGTTATCCTGCTGGAAGTAGCCATCAGAAGATGGTTACACTGTGGTCATAAAGGGATGGACATGGACACCACCACCACCAGCCTGAACCATTGATACAAGGCAGGATGGATCCATGCTTTCATGTTGTTGATGCCAAATTCTGATCCTACCATCCGAATGTCGCAGCAGAAATCGAGACTCATCAGACCAGGCAACGTTTTTCCAATCTTCTATTGTCCAATTTTGGTGAGCCTGTGTGAATTGTAGCCTCAGTTTCCTGTTCTTAGCTGACAGGAGTGGCACCCGGTGTGGTCTTCTGCTGCTGTAGCCCATCCGCCTCAAGGTTGGACGTGTTGTGTGTTCAGAGATGCTCTTCTGCAGACCTTGGCTGTAACGAGTGGTTATTTGAGTTACTGTTGCCTTTCTATCAGCTGGAACCAGTTTGGCCATTCTCCTCTGACCTCTGGCATCAACAAAGCATTTGCGCCCACAGAACTGCCGCTCACTGGATATTTTCTCTTTTTCAGACCATTCTCTGTAAACCCTAGAGATGGTTGTGCGTGAAAATCCCAGTAGATCAGCAGTTTCTGAAATACTCAGACCAGTCTGTCTGGCACCAACAACCATGCCACGTTCAAAGTCACTTAAATCACCTTTCTTCCCCATTCTGATGCTCGGTTTGAACTGCAGCAGATCGTCTTGACCATGTCTACATGCCTAAATGCATTGAGTTGCTGCCATGTGATTGGCTGATTTGAAATTTGTGTTAACGAGTAGTTGGACAGGTGTACCTAATAAAGTGGCCGGTGAGTGTGTATTTGATCATTTTGCCCTGTCGCACAGTTTCAGTGTTTATCAGATTATGATTTATCTTATAATTGTAACTTCAGATGTCAAAACAAATACTTCCTAAGTTACTCAAAATAGCATTTAAGTTTAACAAATGCACTGCAAAAAATGCTTTTCTATCTTTTCTATATAGTTTTTATCTCATTTCTAGTCAAAATATAAAAAAATTCTTAAATCAAGAAGCATTTTCTAGACAAGTAAAACATATTTTTGGCGACGCGGTGGCGCAGTGGGTAGCACGTTCGCCTCACAGCAAGAAGGTCGCTGGTTCGAGCCTCGGCTGGGTCAGTTGGCATTTCTGTGTGGAGTTTGCATGTTCTCCCCGTGTTCGCGTGGGTTTCCTCCGGGTGCTCCGGTTTCCCCCACAGGTCCAAAGACATGCGGTATAGGTGAATTGGGTAAGCTAAATTGGCCATAGTGTATGTGTGTGAATGAGTGTGTATGAATGTTTCCCAGTGATGGGTTGCAGCTGGAAGGGCATCCGCTGCGTAAAACATATGCTGGATAAGTTGGCGGTTCATCCCGCTGTGGCGACCCCAGATTAATAAAGGGACTAAGCCAAAAAGAAAATGAATGAATGAATGAATAAAACATATTTTCAGAAATAAGTCAAGATTAAGTGAGCTTTTCCTTAATGCAAGCTAAATAATCTGCCAATGGGGATAGAAAAAATAACCTTATTTGAAACCATTATTTCATTTAGCTTGTTTTAAGCAAAAACTCACTTAAATTTGACTTATTTCTGAAAAAATTATTTTTGATTTAAGAATTTGTAGATATTTTGACTAAAAACAAGACCAAAAAAATATACATAAGAAGTTTGTTTTTGCAGTGTGAGCAGAACTTTTTCAAACAGAAATATTAAATGCCTTTCTCCTCCCTAATGATCCACACAGTTCACAGACCCGGCTGGTATAATTGCACGACCTCCACAATATATCTTTCAGAGACTCTAGAAAGTTATAAATAAATAAGCGTCGCCTTCTGACCCTTGAGATAATTGCTTATGAAAGCGGCACGAAATGTAATCTGGGATTCATTGAACAGTGGGATAAAGGGTAAAGAGTGACCCGCCACCCGTCAGGGTCACACAAGCGTTTGCCTCTTTCCCAAAGGTTAATTTTGCATATTGCGACGCCTGCGACAGACTCAAGGTTTTGATATTGTTAAATGTCAGGCATTCAGTAAGAGGTTACTTGTGTTTTCGGCATTTTTAACAATGAAGCGCGTCCTGAAATAAACCCCGAAGGAGCCGATATCGCTTATCAAAAGAAGAGGCCGAATATAAAGAGCTTTCTTTAATGTGACACATGTTGGTCATCTTGCAGAAAGGTCTGGGTTTCCGTAAGTTCAGTGTTTATCGCTGCTCTTGAATGTGTTTTTTTAGATCATTCCTGATATCCACGGTGGTAAGAAGAGGCCAATGGTTCCCAATAGACACACAATGATGAACATCCACAGAAAGATGCGGTCAATCACCATCGCCACGTATTTCCAGTCCTCCTTGACCTGTCCCAGAGAAAACAGAGAGAGAGAGACAATTTCTCTACTTAAAGGGGATCTATTGCTTCTTTTTACAAGCTGTAAAATAAGTCTCTGATGTCTCTAGAGTGTGTATGTGAAGTTTCAGCTCAAAATACCACACAGATAATGTCTTATAACTCCTTGAAACTGACCCTTTTAGGCTTTGATCCTAATTGTGCCGTTTTGGTGACTTTAAATTCAAATGAGATTATGCTCTATTCAAAAGAGGGTGGAGCTACAAATGCCTATGGGCTATATATTATCTATCTAGGCGCAGAGTCTAAAGCGCAAAAGCATTAAGGGCGTGTCAGAATCCACTTTTGCTATTTTAAGGATGGAGAAATAGGGCTTGTGCCCCGGCGCATGGTCTAACAGGGTTCTGCTTATTCTCTTCATTAGTTATGGGTGTGTTTTGAGCATAACGTGCATTAGACCAATCAGAGTCTCATCTCACATTCCCTTTAAGAGTCAGTTCCGTCACGCCATGGCGCATTTGCTATTTACATGGCAGACTTTGAAAGTGGATAAACTGAACGCTTCACTATCGAGAAAACAGT
>CAIGQV010017386.1:28268885-28284440 GCA_903798115.1 Danio jaintianensis
AATTAATGTATTTCAGAATCACAAAAATAGGCAGCGCCCTCTAGTGGATTTGTCATCTGAAACGTACACACAATATGTGCCCTAATTAACGTATTTCAGAATAACAAAAATATGCAGCGCCCTCTAGTGGATTCGTCATCTGAAACATACAAACAATATGTGCCCTAATTAACGTATTTCAGAATCACAAAAATAGGCAGCGCCCTCTAGTGGTTTGTCATCTGAAACGTACACACAATATGTGCCCTAATTAACGTATTTCACAATCACAAAAATATTCAGCGCCCTCTAGTGGATTTGTCATCTGAAATGTACAAAAAATATGTGCCCTAATTAACGTATTTCAGAATCACAACAATATGCAGCGCCCTCTAGTCGATTTGTCATCTGAAACATACAAAAAATATGTGCCCTAAGTAACGTATTTCAGAATCACAACAATATGCAGCGCCCTCTAGTGGATTTGTCATCTGAAACAGCCAAAAAATGTGCTCTAAGTACTCATTCATTCATTCATTTTCTTTTCGGCTTAGTCCCTTTATTAATCTGGGGTCGCCACAGCGGGATGAACCGCCAACTTATACAGCATATGTTTTACGCAGCGGATGCCCTTCCAGCTGCAACCCATCACTGGGAAACATTCATACGCACTCATTCACACACATATACTACGGACAATTTTTAGCTTACCCAATTCACCTATAGCGCATGTCTTTGGACTTGTGGGGGAAACCGGAGCACCCGGAGGAAACCCACGCGAACACGGGGAGAACATGCAAACTCCACACAGAAATGCCAACTGACCCAGCCGAGGCTCGAACCAGCGACCTTCTTGCTGTGAGGCGAACGTGCTACCCACTGCGCCACCGCGTCGCCTTGCTCTAAGTACTGTATTTCAGAATCACAAAAATATGCAAAACCCTCTAGTGGATTTATCATCTGAAATGTACGAAAAATGTGCCCTAAGTACTTGTAGCGCGTACTCAGTGGTGCTCAATTTACTACTATTATTTTGCGCTTTGAGATCGCCTGGACCAGCAATCAGAAGAAAGGATTCGACTCAATAGAGCAAAGAGTAAATAGAAAATGTATTAGTATAGCTTATCAATTTCACCGTTTAAAAGAGAATAAACCAATCACTGAAAATGTACTAAATTGTCTGCAATAATAATTTCACTCCGATACTTAAATTGCAGTAGGTTCAGAAATAACACAAATATAATTACAACAAGTAATTTGAATAGTAAAACCACAAAATAAAGAAAATAATGTCAAAAGGTAAATGGAAAGTTCAGTAAATAAACAGTTCAATTCAAAAGCACAGTCCCAGTGTTCTGTTCGGGCTCAGATACAAAAAATCTGGGCTCTTAATGTCCAGTTCAGTTCGAGAGATAGAAGAACAAAATAGCGCAGTGCTCCTCAAAGATAAAAAAATAATGTCCAAAAAAATGGAAAAAAATATATATGTTTGATCCAGGAAAATCCAGGTAGCCGAACTTGGAAAAATATATATCAAATATTGGTTTGATCCTACCAGATTTGATGACTGATCCCTCTTTGTCTCTATCTCCAGTCACAAAATGATGGGGTGGCTCGCCAGTCCAAACCGGACAGAATGCTCAGCATGGACAGTTTTTGATCACAGGTCTTTTCAAAGTGGAAAAGAAAAAGAAAACCAAACCAAAAAACCCGGCCAAGAAGAAATGTAGACAAAAATGAAAAGAAGGAAAAACAGCTTTCTGAAGGAATAAATGTTATATGTCTAATACGTTCGTCACGTCTCCTCTCACTTTTGTCAGTCGTTTGGTCTCAAATTGTCAAATCTTACTGTTAATTTCTCACAGTATAAAATTAATATCAAGTTAACTTAATTAATCGCTGGATTATTAAGCCGTGTACAGGTATTGAGCTCGCGCTCTCTCGTTCAAGTTCAATCGCATTCTTTCTGCCTGTGCGCACATTCAACAGGGGCGGAGCTAACCTCCGGCCGTTCCGGTTAAAAGTCTCTCAGAAGTTATATTATTTTTCTTCTTATCCTTTTATTTGCAGAGCAATCGTTCTTTAAATATCCATTTATTTCTAAATATTATTGTAAAAATAATATGATAAATAAATGAATCACTTAAGATATTATTATTATTGATCTGGGTTACATACTGTATTTCAGAATCACAAAAATATGCAAAACCCTCTAGTGGATTTATCATCTGAAATGTACATATAAATGTGCCCTAAGTACTGTATTTCAGAATCACAAAAATAGGCAGCGCCCTCTAGTGGATTTGTCATATGAAATGTACAACAAAATGTACCCAGAGCAGCGTATTTTATGTTTCACAAAAATATAAACTGAAGCACATATTTACAATGAGCCTTTGATTTAGTGAGATATTTAAATGTTTTTTATAAGAAGTCTCATAATTATGCAGTATCTGACTTAATGTTAAATCTTATCATCTTATCTCAAAGGTATCTCATTATTTCAATGTTTTATGCCACAGTAGAATGTTTTGTATTTTATAATTTTGACTTTTTGGCACAAAGAAAACTTTGCTGAAATTAAAATCTCAAAAAATATGCTACGACCCCGTTTTAAAAAGTGCTTTCTGTAAAATATGGACGAATTAAAGGAAGTGTCTTTGATGTATCTGGGATATAAACTTTCTTGATGCCTCGAGGAAGATCTTAACAATTATAATAATTACTTCACATGTCGACAGCAGTTTTTTTTGTTTTTTTTTGCTCACGGTATCAGATGATGCAACAGGACCTCAATTTGTCTTTTGTGGAGATCAAATATGCCTCCTAGATAAAGACAGGCCTGGTGTTTCTGAAAATAGACGAGTCATTTGACATTTTATTAGGAGATTAAAACATGCACCTCCTTTTTTTAATCAACTACAGAAGTGCTCAACATCTTATTTCACGCCATGTCTGTTTGATTTCACATATTAATGTTACAGAAACACCAGAGTGCTGGATCTATGGGCTGCTGATATTAATAGAGTCATTAAGACTTTCCTCTATAATTAGTATAGCACTGTATGTACTGTAAGTTTAACCATAACATTTAATGTCTGAATATCTAGAAGCACCTATAAAATTCTCCATATGTCATGTGTTTTACAATTGTATATAAATTCTGGCAACCACAGCTGCCTATTTTAAAGGATACACTGCCTGACAAAAGTCTTGTCGTCTGTCGCAGTATTAAAAGCAACAAATAATAACTTGACTTCTAGTTGATCATTTGGAAAAGTGGCAGAAGGTAGATTTTTCCCATGAATCATCTGTTGAACTGCATCCCAATCATCACAAATACTGCAGAGGACCTATTGGAACCCGCATGGACCCAAGATTCTCACAGAAATCATTCAAGTTTGGTGAAGGAAAAATCATGGTTTGGGGTTACATTCAGTATCGGGGCGTGCGAGAGATCTGCAGTGGATGGCAACATCGACAGCTTGAGGTATCAAGACATTTGTGCTGCCCATTACATTACAAACCACAGGAGAGGGCAAATTCTTCAGCAGGATAGCGCTCCTTCTCATACTTCAGCCTCCACATCAAAGTTCCTGAAAGCAAAGAAGGTCAAGGTGCTCCAGGATTGGCCAGCCCAGTCACCAGACATGAACATTATTGAGCATATTCTGGGGTAAGATGATGGAGGAGGCATTGAAGATGAATCCAAAGAATCTTGATGAACTCTGGGAGTCCTGCAAGAATGCTTTCTTTGCCATTCCAGATGACTATTAATAAGTGATTTGAGTCATTGCAGAGATGTATGGATGCAGTCCTCCAAGCTCATGGGAGTCAGACACAATATTCATTCTTTTTCCACTGCAGCATGACTTTATATTCTATACTGTACATTATTTCTGTTGAGTGACAAGACTTTTGTCTAAGCAAAGTCAGACCTTACTGTCCTAATGAAATAATTAAAAATCAAGGCATGATCATATTTTATTTTGGTAAAATAAGCGTAATCTAGAGGCCTTTGCCTTTCATATAAGCCACTTCTGATACCAAATGATCAAGTAGAAGTCAAGTTATTATTTGCTGTTCCTAAAACTTGGATCGGCGACAAAACTTTTGTCAGGTAGTGTATATGATGTACTAAATTAAGAATAATACAAAAATTAGAAACTTGAAAAGTGTCAGCTTCTCTGGATTTATGATTTATAGTCGTGCCTATAAAGTTATAGACCTCTAAAATTCTCTACATGTCATGTGTTTTACAATTGTATATAAACACCAATACTCACTTATTGTATAAAACAATGTCAGGCACCCAAATCATCTCTGACGGGACTCTAATAGACGTCACATTATCAAATTCGGACGGATTCCAGCGCAGTTTATAATCATTCCACTCCTGTAGGGGATCAGAGAGTCATTTTTGTAGAGTAAATGTGCATATTAATAAAAACTGCTACAGTAAATGCCTTACTATATAAAGTGAAAACTACATTCATTCATTTTCCTTCGGCTTCAGAGGTCGCCACAGCGGAATGAACCGACAACTATTCCAGCATATGTTTTAGGCAGAGGATGCCCTTCCAGCTGCAACCCAGTACTGGGAAACACCCATACACACTCATACACTACAGCCAATTTAGTTTATTCAATTCACCTATAGCGTATGTGTTTGGACTGTGGGGGAAACCGGAGCACCCGGAGGAAACCCACGCCAACACGGGGAGAACATGCAAACTCCACACAGAAACGCCAACTGGCCCAGTCGGTACTCAAACCAGCAACCCTCTTGCTGTGAGGCAACAGTGCTAACCACTGAGTCACCGTGCCTCCAAAACTGTACATTTATAAAGATATTACCACGTTTATGGCATTTGCAAGTTAACATGGTTAATTACAATATAATTTATGGTTAAAAAAAGTAAAAGGACATTCCTCAAAGTGTCATTATTTTAGATGGAAGTACTTTTGTTTCTTAAAATGTTTGTAATCAGTTCTATAATCAGTAATATCAATGTTTTTTTGTCATTTAATCTATGTTTATTGTCATTTTTGTTGTTTAAAATTGTGCATCTATAATTCCAATTAAGGGCCTCACGGTGGCGCAGTGGGTAGCACAATCGCCTCACAGCAAGAAGGTCGCTGGTTCGAGCCTCGGCTGAGTCAGTTGGCATTTCTGTGTGGAGTTTGCATGTTCTCCCCGTGTTGGCGTGGGTTTCCTCCGGGTGCTCCGGTTTCCCCCACAAGTCCAAAGACATGCGGTATAGGTGAATTGGGTAAGCTAAATTGTCAGTAGTGTATGAGTGTGAATGGGTGTGTATGGATGTTTCCCAGAGATGGGTTGTGGCTGGAAGGGCATCCGCTGCGTAAAACATATGCTGGATAAGTTGGCGGTTCATTCCGCTGTGGCGACCCCAGATTAATAAAGGGACTAAGCCGAAAAGAAAATGAATGAATGAATGAATTCCAATTAAATATTTGTAAAAAATCTCATCTATAAATGAGGATTGGTTGTGTTTAATTGTGACACAATATTTTATAGTGAATATCTGGCAACCACAGCTGCCAATTTTAACAGAATATATTAAATTAAGGGGGGAAAAACTTGAAATTTGTCTGTTTTATGATATTAAGATTTATGATTTATATGTTCATTCAATCATTCATTTTCCTTCTGCTTAGTCCCTTTATTAATCAGGGGTCACCACAGCAGAATGAACCACCAATTTATCCAGCATATGTTTTACACAGCGGATGCTCTTCCAGCTGCAACCCAGTACTGGAAAACATCCATTCACACTCATACACTACGGCCAATTTAGTTTATTCAATTCACCTATAGCGCATATGTTTGGACTGTGGGGGAAATCAGAGCACCCGGAGGAAACCCACGCCAACACGGGGAGAACATGCAAACTCCACACAGAAATGCCAACTGGCTCCACTGGGGCTCGAACCAGCGAGCTTCTTGCTGTGAGGTGACAGTGCTAACCACTGAGCCACTGTGTCACCTGATTTATAGATGTGTTTGAGTAAAATATCATTTTGATTTTATTTTGTAAACTACTGCTCACATTTTGTCTGAATTTTTAATTAAAATGTTGCCATTTAGAGCATTTTTGCACAAAATGACAAAAAATCTGGCATTTTTCAGACAATGTTATCAGACCTTTATTGAATAAAAGAAACAAACAAAAAAACAACAGCAAAACAAAACATTTTACTCATACTCATGCCGATATATAATTAAAAATATAATTTATTAATTGACTGACTGTGATCAGAATTAAAATTTAAGTTTTCATTTGAGGCGCAGAAGGGATCATTTTAATATTTGGGATTATGAATTGCATTTAATATAATTTTATTTTTAGACAACATTTAATGTTTATGTTTAAAATATATTTAATTGATCATTTGATTTATTGGTCATTAGAAATAAATATAAAGATCATTACCTGTTTCAGCCAAACATTTGTGGTCATCATTTGATTCTTCTCATCCTGTAAAATATCAGACAATTTGCATCAAACATGAGAAACAAAGCACAGATGTACTTTGAATGAGGGATTAGAGTCATAATTGAAGACTAGCAACAGCCTAGCAACCAAAGGGCAATGATAACCATGTACTTTATTGCATTTTAAAGGTCCTGTGAAATTAAAAGAAAGTTTTTTAGATGTTAGTGTCAGTATTGTTAGTTTTTAAAGATATCTATTAGCTAGTGTGCTTCAAAACAGTGACAAAATTAGCGTTTAGAAAATATAAAACTGATATAAACATGTAGTTTGTCACTTCTGCCTAAATGGATCAACGTTTTTATTCACGTCAACCCATGATACAATTTCTCATCACATCATAACCAATCAAATGCTCTCTAGTCTCTGACATGCCTCGCCCCCTTCAAGACGCTTCTCATTTGCTTTTTATTTGATGCGCTTGAGCTCAACCACTCTCACTGGCAGAACGTCCTGGTTACTTACGTAACCCACGTTCCCCGAATAGGGAATGGAGACGTGCGTCTGTTAACAAACTACGGGAGTACTTCAGACAACCAATCACTCTGAAGAGTAAGAAAACGGGCCAATGAATGCCAATATGAATTGGCAGAGCTCAGCTCCACAGCTGACATTGATTAGCCATTAGTGCTATATAAGCTGCCAGCTGAGAAGCGAGCACTAGAATTTGCCTGCTGAAGAGCCGATCACTCAGCTAACAGCTGGAGACTCAGCTGCTGTGGCAGTGGAGACACACGTCTCCGTTCCCTATTCGGGGAACGTGGGTTACGTACGTAACCAGGACGTTCCCCTTCATATGGGAACTCCAACGTGCGGCTGTTAACAGACTACGGGAGACTGTATGGAAAACGCCACAGCAGCTAAGCCCGTCACGCTCCTGATGTGAAGTTTGCCAAGCATAGCGTGAGCGCACAAGCATCACCAAGAGCGCAACCTTCCAACGTCCCCTAGGCCCTTAATCACAATTACATGGGAATAATTAGAAAATTTAGATCGGGGGTCGTAATGTGCTTTTACCTAGCTAATATAGACAAGGGATTTTAGAATACGACAGTACGTTGGGAAAGCGTGCCAGTCCCCGAAGGGGGAGGATGCTGCGGAGACCACCTGCTACCAAAGAGGGGAGACTTGATGGCAATAAGAACATATGGACTAGCCCTATGGAGGGGGAGTGCTACATATGATAAGCTGGTTAGCGGGTAGGGAAGACACGGGTCCGCCTGGTCAGGGGGAACACTCCGTGGCTGAATAAGCATATGGGATCACCATCGGGGACCCCCGCATAGCTGGCACTGAACCTCAGCATGTGGGTAGACCAAGAGTGGGCATACCAGACCTCACACTGAGCCAGGCACTCGGCTCCTCCGCTGAGTCGGGTGCTGAGGGCCTCGGAGGAATTCTCTAGGGTTCGCCAAGCGGGAAACTTACTAGCAGAATAGAAAAAGCGCACGTATCTCCAGGTTAGGGAGCATGGCGCAGCAAGCGTTTTTGACACCGAGCTTAATTTCGTCCCGATTGACCGGAGTAACCCAGTAATCGGGAGGAAACCGACTCCACTCGAGGATTAAAAAATCTTGTGAATATGTTAGGTGTCGCCCAGCCCACAATTCTAATAATCTGTTAAGAGGCGTAGTCATGCCGAAAAGGAGGCACCGCTTTTTTTTCCTTTTTTTTTAAGTGTGCTCTCTCTCCCGGGGGACACCGCTCGCCCTGGCACATGAAGCGAGGGTGATGGCATAACTATAAAATGGACCAACCTCTGCTTTGATACGGCACTTCCCTTCTGCCGATCATAACAGAAAAGAGCTGCTTAAAGACGTATGCTCTACGTGCCACATTAAGCGCAGTGCGCGGACATAGCAATGAAAGGGCTGGGTCTGCCTCCTCCGCAGACAGCTCTTGCAGGCTCAATACCACTTTTAATATTAAAAGGGGTGGTAGGAACCTTGGCACAAGCTGAACCGCGGTCTAAGGTAAACGTGAGAGTAGGACGGTGCGAATTCCTGGCACGATTCGCTGACCGAAAATGCCACCGGAATCCTAACCCTCCTGAATGATACCAACGCGACCAGCAGAGCTGCCTTCATGGACAGAAAACTTATAGATACTGAGTCGAGTGGCTCAATAGACCTAACCATAACCGCTGGGGCTAGAGAGATCCCGAGAGGGCAAGAGAGGGGGGCGGGGATGGAATTAACCATCTCGCGCCATGCGCCTCTGAGGAACCGGCTGATGAGGTTATGCTTTACCAGCGCACTACCATCCGCTACCCACAGAGAGCGGGGATGGCAGCACGCCAAACCTTCAGTGTGGAGGGTGACAGCCTGTGCTCCTGTTATCCTGAAGGAAGAAAACACAACACTAATCTGGCATGTCCGGGGTTCTTCTCAGAGAGAAGAGCTCCACACAACGAATAGACTCCACTACAGGACATAGGCTTGCCTATACAGGGTGCTCTAGCCTGAGTGACAGTGTTAACCATCTACTGATAGGTCACCTAAGTCCACCGCGCTCTGTCTAGAAACCCTCCATGGGGTTCCAGAATGCTGTGCGGTTGCCAGAGGGTGCCCGTCCCAGAAAAAGGAGTGCTTCTTCCGGGGAATTTGTCAGGGAGGGCCATCACGAGGAGTGTGAGTCCGGAAACTCGGGTCCGGTTGGGCCAAGGAGGCGCAACGAGCGAGACCCGCTCCTCATCTCCCCAACCTTGCACAGTCTGTGCGCGCAGGCTCACTGGGGAAAAACACATATTGCGTAAACCCGGGGCCAGCTGAGCCAGCGCATCCGTGCAGAGCAGGGAAAGCAGCTGGCGAAGGGCCGCTCGGGAGAAGCGGCAGGATGACCTGGGCTTCTCTGAAGTGTGCCCATAACAGCTGGACTGTGCCGGGGTGGAGTCTCCATTCTCCCAGAAACGTAACTGTCGTGAGAGCATGTAAGCTGGCACGGTAGAGCTCGTACGGGATATGAACGGCGCGCAGCTACTAAGCCGCATGACTCCGGAGGAGCAGATGGTGAGCAAGCTGAGACAAACGGTTGATGTGCGCTATCGCAGCCGTGCTGGCCGTCCTAACCAACACTTGTGTCCCCTCCCATACCGGTAGGAACCGGCGGAGAGCGAGAAACACTGCCAACAACTCCAGGCAATTTAATGCCAACACAACCAAAGTCCGATTTATGAAGCTGCAGCTGCATGCTCGATACACACAGCCCACCAACCCCAACCCACCAGCCCCAAACCCCAATAGGCCGAGGTGCGGGAGCACCAGGTCCCTATGCATAATCGACTAATTCAAAGGTCTGAAAAAAAATTAACCCAGTCAATGGATAATCAAAAATGCCAATGCGCGTGCGCCGAAGAGGCACAGGGCATCTTCCACGCATGGAACAGGGAGAGCCCGAAGGGGAGGACCATTTACTGCCATGCTCGGCCCCCGTCGCACACCGGTAAAAACACGGTTATAAGGAGGGAGAGAGCGAGACATTGAGTGAGCGTCCCTCAGGTCTATAGCTGCAACAAATCCCAGACGGACGCACTGAGGGATGCGTTTCTGCATGAGCATCTTGATCGGCATCCTGAACAGATGGCACATCAAAACGCTCAGATAGGATTGGTATAACCCACCGCTCTCTGGGTACGATGAAGTGGGGGCGTAAACCCACTCTTCATTTCGGCTGGAGTGACCGGCTCGATTGTATCCTTCGCCGGGAGGATAACAATCTGCTCACGCGAGACAGGGGTGGCATAGCAATGACCGCTTAAATACACACCTGTGAACTCGGGAGGCCAACAGCGCATTGAAACGCATAGCCGAGTCTGACCGTCCATGTGAGCTACTACGACGGGCTGAGCAGCACTAACCAGGCTGACAGAGTCCGAACGAGCAGCATCACTGGAACGATCGCTGACGTACCCGCCGAGGGGCAGCTTCGGGATGGGGAGTGCTCACCTCGGGAAGCGGAGCGTCCCGAGGAAGAACTGAAAATAAGAGATTGACTCTTACCTTCCTCCCAGGATCCCGTGGAGAGGCTGGAGTTGCGAGAAAGGAGCTCATCCTCTGGCGCCCTCAAAGCCTGTGGCGAAGTGCACCAAAGCTGAGAGCTGGAAGGCAGCGCATCCCATGCTGGCAGCAATTGGGCTTCCACACCCAGAGGGAGGAAAAGCCGCTCTTTTTGGATCGCTACATTCATTCGCGGGGGAGCCCCGGCCCTCCACCGGGGAAAGAACGGTTCTCCTCCTCTCCAAGCAGCCCGCCTTAGGTTCGCTTCGCGGTCCGATTACCAGACTTTATGGCGACCTATGACGGGAGCGTTAACTTCCTGCGGGGGGGGCTCGGCGCGTTCACTAGCCAGTGAAACGGGCTGTGACGGCGGAGCATTTTGGAGCCGCGGGAAGAGCGCTCTCGGCGAGGAACAACCAGCACTGGGGGACAAGCCATCTCCAGCCACACCGCCAAAGCAGCCCAGGAAGCGCAGCCATCATGTCTGATTCGAGAACCGTGACCACGCATTGCACTCCGTAGGATGGAAGCGAGCCCGGTCTGTCATCTGAGCATGACAGCTCGCCCTCTGATGTCGCGATGGACATCTGATCTCCGATGTCGTCAAGCGGAGGCGCGGGCATCCCGGGGGATGAACCACACAACCACTCGAAGCTTGGATGGAGCGCGCTGTGAATGGAGTGGGGGGTCCGCGGGCCCGGAGGCGACGGATAACCCCCCACTGTAATCCTCAGATCTACCCGCGTGCTAACCGCTTTCATGGGGAGCAACGGGGTGGCTTGGAAGCCGCGATCTCAGCTGTGCAACAGCCATGCCCTCACAGTTAGAGCATGAGCTGTCCGCGAGCTCCGCATCGACATGCTGGACCCCCAGACCTGTGATGCGATACCCGTGCCCATCATCCGGAGATAGGAACCACCGCATCCAGAAACGCACAGTCAGAACAGCGTCTTGAAAAAGACGTGTTGATTGACTGTGTTGCTCTCTTAGGGAATCTGCTCTTTTAATGGAAACTGCTCTTTTGTGCACACCAGCAAAACGCCCAGTGGACAGGAAGCACAGATCGACCGCCGCTGTCGCATCATCTCCCACACTGGTGAGTAAACTGGTTTCAGTCTTGAAATCAGGTTGGCAGATAGAGTGTCTTCAGTCTCGTGAGAGGCTCTGAAAGCTAAATTCTAGTGCTCGCTTCTCAGCTGGCAGCTTATATAGCACTAATGGCTAATCACTGCCAGCTGTGGAGCTGAGCTCTGCCAATTCATTTTGGCATTCATTGGCCTGTTTTCTTACTCTTCAGAGTGATTGGTCGTCTGAAGTACTCCCGTAGTCTGTTAACAGACGCACGTTGGAGTTCCCACATGAAGGGGAACTGTGATGACAACAAAACACTATTAGCTGTTTTTTTTTTTAAAGGGAACGAGCTACACTATGTCCCACCATTTCTTTATGTATTAGTTGAGATTACGTCAAACATCGAATAAAAAATGCATATTTCAAAGCACTTCACGGGACCTTTAACTATTCACTCATACATATGGACGTCAAAACTACAGAGTAAGAACAAAAATAAAAGAAAGAAAAAAAGCATTTTACATTAATATGTATTATGACCTCCCTTCTCGCTGTCAAACTCCCTCAAAAACCTTGTATTTGTCACTATTCATATATACAGCATGTTATCTTTTCCATTGTCATACATATTACAGTTTTCAAATCATGCACATTTTAATAATAACAATAAAAAAAACTTGGTCATTTACAGGTGAAGTCGGAATTATTCGCCCTCCTGTGAAATATTTCCCAAATTATGTTTAAGAGAGCAAGGAATTTTTTATAGTATTTCCTATAATATTTTTTCTTCTGGAGAAAGTCTTATTTGTTTTATTTCGGCTAGAATAAAAGCAGTTTTTAATTTTTTAAAACCATTTTAAGGTCAATATTATTAGCCCCCTTAAGCAATATTTTTGGGATTGTCTACAGAACAAACCACTGTTATACAATGACTTGCCTAATTACCCTAACTTGCCTAATTAACCTAGTTAAGCCTTTAAATGTCACTTTAAGCTGAATACTAGTATCTTGAAAAATATATAGTCAAATATTATGTGCTGCCATCATGGCAAAGATAAAAGAAATCAGTTATTAGAAATGAGTTATTAAAACTATTATGTTTAGAAATGTGTTGAAAAAAATCTTCTTTCTATTAACAGAAATTGGGGGAAAAATATACAGGGGGGCTAATAATTCAGTCACTACTTTAATTTAATGTATTCTGATGCTTTGAATTGGCTTTTGTCTGCCTCTGCATTATAACAGCGCTCTTGTATTGTAATGTTTTCAAGCATCAAAAACATGCAAAATATCAACTTACCACATCAATAAGCTGAGCGATGGAGAGGCCAAACTTGACAATAACAACATCGCTGATGTTTCGCACGGGTCTGGACCACTTATTATACCCGATGAAGAGTTTGTGGAAGAGTTTGTCCTCTGCGTGTGCATGAATCCAGCCGTCTGACAAAACTGAGACACAAAGGCAGACATATACGCTTTTACAGTTGAAGTCAGAATGATTATTCCTCCTGAATTAGTAGCCTCCCTGTATATTTATTTTCCCCAATTTCGGTACTTAAAATGGCCTCCACAGTCACCAGATCTCAATCCAATAGAGCACCTTTGGGATGTGGTGGAACGGGAGATTCGCATCACGGATGTGCAGCTGACAAATCTGCAGCAACTGCGTGATGCTAACATGTCAATGTGGACCAAAATCTCTAAGGAATATTTCCAGTGCCTTGTTGAATCTATGCCACGAAGGATTAAGGCAGTTCTGAAGGCAAAAGGGGGTCCAACACGGTACTAGTAAGGTGTACCTAATAAAGTGGCCGGTGAGTGTATATCCTTCTTTTTTCTATACAATGTATCAAATATTGGCAAACATATCAACAAATGTGAATAAAACCATTGAAAATGTTGCTTACCTCTGTGTTTAGACCAAAGTGCTGCCAAGTTTCTCTTCACACTAGTGGATATTTCTCAAATTACAACATACAGAGCTTTACCACTGTTTGGTTGGATGACAAAAGCCCAGTATCATGGACAACAGCAGGCTTTAAATAAAAAAATTTAAAAACATGACCTGACATGTGATGGTCATTGAAATGGATGCAGGGTCTGAGAGGGTTAATATTTTCACGTTAATCTGGCTTACATGCTGAAATATTGATTGAAAATTATGTGACTATTTATAGGGGCTATTGTACATTAACATGTGCAGTAAATGAACTAAACTCACTATGAAAACTACAAAAGATTTTATTGATCTTAGCTGGTGTTAATTTGTAAATTAATGCCGAAAAACACAATAAAATCATAGTTGTAATCTAATTACAAGTCATAATCGTTTTATTGGAGTTAATAACTAATAACATTTGGTAAATAATGGTTTACACACACAGTATTGTTGGTTTACAAAAACTCAAACAAATATAATCCTGTTGCACGACTACACTTGATTTTGGTTTTATAAAAAAAAACAAAAAACAACAACAACAACAACAAGAAAACATGTTAAATGAGAATCTGAAATATTTTATACTTCAAAAAATTAAGATGATTTAGTATTCAAAAATGTTTTATTTTGATTGTTTTTAAATAAATTGGTCTTACACTTCATATTTTCAGATTTTTCATAGTATGAAAAATCTATCATGGAGGAGTGGAGAGCTTGGGACTAATTCCTGTAAGACCCAGTGACAGACGAGTCCTCTCCCACCTGCAGCTTCTCCATGATGGACGTCCAGCTTTCTCCAGCCTCCGGCGCCTAGACTGCAGCTCTGCATAAGAAGTTTGGCCATAGGAGAAATGGTCGTGCCCAACTGATTCTTTTTTTCCTTCACTTTCGCAAATTGGTGTTTGTTCCTCGCCGCTGTCGCCACTGGCTTGCATGGTTCGGGACTTGTAGAGCTGCGCATCGATGGATTTGCTTTTCAGTGTTTGGACTCTCAGCAGTGAAAATCAAACCACACTGAACTGAACTGAACTTAAACTCTAAAAACTGGACTAACACAGTTTCAATTTACTATAATCTTCTATGTGAAGCTGCTTTGACACAATCTACATTGTAAAAGCGCTATAGAAATAAAGATGAATTGAATTGAAATAGTATATGTATTAATTCCGGTATTTTTACCATAAACCAACATATCTACCAGGTTGATATTTTAGAAATTATGGGATGTGTCGAAAAAAATGCATTGAGTGTGTTAACTAGCGACATTAGGAGTTAATGCAATCCAAATTTCTTTCTCTTGGTGGGCAGTTAAAGGGTTAATCAATTAACTAACGATTACTAATGAGACTTTATTGTAAAGTGTTACTTTACAAAAAATTACTTTTGCTGCTTGTTCAAACTACTTATTTAAAATGAGTTGAAACAACACAATTCTTGAGTTTTGTGATGGGACAACTTAATTGTTTTATGTTCAATCCCCTTAAATTTGTAAAAGCAATTAAGCTAACTTAATGGATTTGTGTTGGGACAACATAAAGGTATTGTGTGGAACCCAGCATTTTTTTCAGTGTTTTTAATCCTCGTTCATCATTCATTAATTTTTTAGCCTTAGTCTCTGATTTATCAGGGGTCACCACAGCGGAATGAACCGCCAACTATTCCAGCATATGTTTTATACAGCGAATGCCCTTCCAGCCACAACCCCCTTACTGGGAAACACCCATACACTCTCACATTCACACACACACTCATACACTATGGCCAATTTAGTTTATTCAATTCACCTATAGCGCATGTCTTTAGACTGTGGAGGAAACCGGAGCACCCGGAGGAAACCCACGCCAACACGGGGAGAACATGCAAACTCCGCATAGAAATGCCAACTGACCCAGCCGGGACTTGAATCAGCAACCTTCTTGCTGTGAGGCGACAGTGCTAACCACTGAGCCACTGTGCCGCCATTTTTATAATCCTCCTATATAGTGCAAATTCAATTTGGTCAAAACATGGGGGGCAGTCGTGGCCTGGTGGTTAGAGTGTTGGACTCGTGATC
>CAIGQV010017386.1:28335924-28347583 GCA_903798115.1 Danio jaintianensis
TAGATAGATAGATAGATAGATAGATAGATAGATAGATAGATAGATAGATAGATAGATAGATAGATAGATAGATAGATAGATAGATAGATAGATAGATATGTGTGTGTTAGGTTGAATGTTTTTATTTCTATATTTTATTTTATTTATATATGTTATTAATATGAATTATTACATATTCTATTAATTAAACAATTTATAAGTTCGTATGTGTATGCAGTAGTCAACATTTAATGTGGATCAAAAAGGTTTTTTAAGGCAAGAAGAAGGTTTTATTGAACTTTGATCAAAGGTTTGATCCAGTTTACATGTTGACTACTGTGGTATACTTAGATATCCATGCTGAGGAAATAATACTTATTCTTATTTACTATAAACTACAACTAAAATTAAATAATTTCAAAAAATTAAATAACATTAATAAATGATAGAAATATTAAAACTGCCAAAAGACAATTACAAAAAAAAAAAACTAAAATTAAAATGAAAACACAAAATATAGAAAAAAAACATCTAAAACTACAAAAGGCTAAAATTACTGGAGAACATTTTTTTTGGGTTCTATTATATATATATATATATATATATATATATATATATATTTGTATGTGACTGAATGCATGATGAGAATGAACATGTGGATGTGCATCTGAAATGTCAGCAGGGTTTTGTCATGGCAGACTGTTTGTTTGTGTTTGAACTGAAGCTGTGGTAATGAATGCGAGCTCATGCGTGTGTGTGTGTGTGTTTCTGTCTCAGAGGGCCACTCAACTGGTATCGTAACAGCGAGAGGAACTGGCGCTGGATGATCTCCAGACCCAGAGCGAAGGCAAGTGACAGAAACACACATGTGGCATTTATTCTCCACAGCAGATGGAGACGCAGCCATCAGAGGATTACTACACTCTCACAATTAAAATATCCTAATAATTAACAAAATCTTATGTTGCTAGGATGAAGGGTGGCCTACAATGATTTTTTTTTTTCAGTAAGGAAAAGTCTCTTTGGGTCTAAGTAACAGTACTGCACAAGGGTTAATGAGTATACTGTGTGTAGAGCACTTTACTACAGTTGCAAAAATACTACAGTATTCACTATAAATAGGTACAGTACACCTCCTCATCCAAGATCTTGTTTCTTTCCTCAGTTGAAAAGAAGTGAAAGTTTTTTAGGAAAACCTGCAGTATTTTTCTCCATATAAAGGACTTCTACACATCATAAATAAAGGTAGAAAATCTATCACTGGGGCGGTGCCTTTTCAAAAAGTATATTTTTTGTTTCTAGCAGGTCCTTAAAGGTACATATTATTATCTAAAGGTACAAATGTGTACCTCATAGTACCTTAAAGGTACAAAAGTGAACTTTAAATTACAAAAGTGTACCTTTAAAGCTACTAATAATGTCCACCCGTGCAGTACGAAATGTACCGTCCCAGTGACAGATTTTGTACCTTTACTTTTGAGTGTGTTTGGTGCTCTTATGAAATTATACAGTTAAAGACAAATTGTTAGCCCAAATGTGAAATTACTATTATTTTTTAAATCTAAAAGATGAGATATGTATATAGGTTTGCAATCACATGGTTCTGATGACACGCGAAATTCAGATGGAGGGCAGGAAGTAAAATTCTGAATGGGAGACATAGAGGAAAGCCCGCATTTTTGCGATTTATACCATATTTCAAAGGAGATATAAATAGAAAATAGCCACATATGTTGGGCATGATTCTTATTTCATGAAGAGGGCCTAGTTTTCTACTGAACTAAAATATATTTGCCTGTCATCGAGGCGGTAGTTACTGTATGAGAGATTACGTTACATAAAAAATACTATAGTAAATACTATAGTGTTTGGAAGCATACTATAGATAATTACTTGAATTAAACTGTAGTAGTAATTATATTGATTTGATTTTGATATAACACATTAACATATGTATACACATAGCTAGGCCTGTATATAATCTTTATTGGTGCTGTAAAACGAATTATCGCATTCAAAAAAAGTTTGTACACATGGATGTACAGAAAAAATGGTTATTACATGCTGCCTTTCTTCCGTTTTTCAGCCAGTTTCTTGAACTTTTCCCCCTTTATGAGCAAAAACTTTTGGAAGTCTATAAAAGCTGTTCAGCATTTCTTATTTTGGCCGATTTAAACAATTATAAACCACATAAAACAGAAACATTCTGACGTTCTGATAGCAATTCCTATGTAGAAGAATCACTTCCTGCCCTCCATCTGAATTTCGCGCATCATCAATGACGTCATGTGAAAACAACCTATACAGCACTGTGCAAAAGTCATAGGGCACTATATTTTTACCATAAAAAAGGTTTAAAGTCAGTTATTTCTATTTATATATTTTTTTTCAACATGTCAGTTTGAAATATCAATTTACATTTCTAAACATTATTTTTGTCATTAATTGTAATTATACAGTGAGATTATTGTCTGAAAACAGCCAGTGCTCCACACAGAGATCTGATCTGATCATCATCCAGTCTGTCTGGAATGACCTGAAGAAACATAGCAAACTGAGACAAACTCAATCCAGAAGGACTTTGGCAACATCTCTAAGATGCTTCAGAAAACCTTCCTTCAAAGCTACCTGAAAAACTATGGGCAAGTGTACCAAGTGTTTTTAATGCAAAGTGTGATTTAGTTAATATAAGTTAATTAAAAAATAAAATGTATTTATGCATTATTTTTGAAAGCATCCTCACTTTTACAGCATTTTTACACAAGTGCCTAAATCTTTGAACAGTACTGTAGCTTTGCATGTAGGAAGCATCTTAAAGATGTTGCCAAAGTCTCTTCTGGATGTAGTTTAATAAAACTGATTTGTTCAAATTCACCAAAAGATCTGACCTATATTCACTGAGAAATGCATAAAAATTTTAAATAAAGGGGATGTAGTAATCTGCTGAGCACTGTATATTACTTCATATTAAAAGAAAATAGATTTTCCATAAAAAACACTGTATTGATGTATTGTTTTTTCAGTCAGTTTCTTATAATTGTCATCTGTGATTTTTTTTTTTTTTTTTTTTTTTTAAGTAAGTATCAGTTAAACAGCTGTATTTGCACAGATCCTGATGCCTGCTTTAATGGTGACGGCTGGAAAAGACCCTGTTCTGCTGCCAGCATTTGCCACAGGGATGGAAAACCTGGTGAGAGATATCTCTGTTCTTTCTTTTATTATGTTAAAGTCAGTGGTGTGAAGTAACAAAGTTTTCTTGTCTATGGGGATTGGCTAAAGTAGGATAATCAGCCATGTGATTCCTGTCCAATCAAATCACGTGAGAAAATTGCATCATACCGAACAACCTCAAGACACAAAAATGTTACATGCAATGACCGAGAGACTGTTTAGACTGCATGCCACTGATGAAAAGATGATGGATGCTTACTGAATGATGACTGAAATGGCCTTAAACAGTAACTAAATGCACTACAGAATGTTACGTTTTCACACACACACACAAACACAAATTGCATATTAATGCATCAACATTTCACAGTGACATACTCACTACTCTTGAGTACTTTTAAAAGGCCTACTTTTTCTCATACTTTGAGTAATATTTACTACAGATGCTTTTACTCTACTTGCACTACATTTATGGGTAAGTAATGGTACATTTACTTGAGTATGATTTTTCAGTACTCTTTCCACCACTGGTTTAAGGGATAATTCACCAAAAAATAAACATTCTGTCATCATTTACTCACCCTTTATTTGTTTCAAACCTTTATGAGTTTATTTCTTCTGCTGAACACAAAAGAAGACATTTTGAAGAATGCTGAATACCTGTAACCATTGACTTCCATAGTATTTGTTCTTTCCTATTATGGATATATGGTTACAGGTTTTCAGCTTTCTTCAAAATATCTTCTTTTGTGTTCAACAGAAGAAAGAAATTCTAAGGTTTGGAACCACTGGAGGGAGAGTAAATAGTGCTAAATTTTCATTTTTGGGTGAACTATCCCTTTTGGTGCTGCATTCACATCAAGCCAGAATCAACATAATCACAACCTGCAGACTTTTATTTTTTCTCTGAGCTGCTCACCGTTACAGATTTTAATTATATGGCAAGTTCTGAATTACATGTTAGTTTGATAATAATATTAAGGTGCTTTTCAGTGATTTTTTTTTTTTTTTTTCAACTACAAAAAAAAAAAACAGTCCTTCCAATATGTCCTTCCAGTTTATGTTTGGAAATTTCCAACCCAGGCTCATTGTGGATACATACCCAGGTCTATATTTCTGGGGACAGCAAAATACGTACCCAGAGGTACGTCTGCTTGCAGTTTTTGTTTTTGCAATTCAACCAGAGGCCGTTGTGACACTTTTTGATCTCAAATTTCTCTCAGGCATGCCATTTGCGCATCCTCTTCTTGCATAAATCCACCAGAGGGCGCAATATACACTTCAACTGACTGACTGACCCACCCACCCCCTTCCCTAAACCCAACCAATAGTGTTTACAAAAGCAATCTAAAAAAAAAAAAGCCGTCGCAGCTGTGTGATTTTACCACGTTTTCAGATTTTACCACACTTCAGTCTGTTATTTATTTTGTTTTTGCTTTACCTGGATTCTGTAACCGTTCTTCATCAGACTCGCACCCTGTTGTCGCGGTCCACTCCATGTCCCAAGTCCATCAATGTATGCGGTGAGCTACTGGGCAAAATAGTAACACCGGAAAAGCCGTCCATGCGGAGGTCATCGCTCAGCTAGTAGCGCGAAAATGAACAGAAGCTGTCGGCGGCGTCATACTGCTCTGTAGCATTCGTTTCTCACACAAAATGCAGCCAGACGTAGCCCCAAGTACATATTTGGTTTTCCAGAAATGTAGACTGGGGTATGTATCCACAATGAGACACTTTAATGGTCACTTTAATTTGCCACATTTGACCAACCAAAGTTGCTTAGTTTGGAAATTACCTTCGATGTTATTGCCTTGTACTGTTCTTTTAAGCTGATGTTTTCTGTCTGCAGGTCCCAAACCTCAGCAGAGGCCACATTGAGCAGTGCGGACACTGGACTCAGATGGAGAGGTGAGACCACGCTTTTCACACTGAAAAATGCTGATGCTGTATGAAATGGCTTAAATGATATGCTGTGTAGGCTTACTTGACTGATGTATGATGAATCTGACATTTTCTGAACATTTTTCATTCTTCTTCTCATATGGTTTTCTTATCCTAAATCTTCATTCAGAAAGGAATTATATCAGTAGTAAATATCTTGAGTTAAGTGATACTTAAACATTAATAAATTATATACTGGTGTTATATTTATTCACAAAATTAAAAGACAACTAGTTTTGCATAAATGAAAGTTACATTTGATGGAATTAACATTTTGTTACAGTGCTATTTTAATTTAGTTTGCAAAAGATGAAAACTTTGACTTTATGAATACAAACATTAAACCAACATTAGAATATCATTCAATAAAAATGTCATATGAACCTCTTCACCTAATGAACCAAAAAGTACATACTTTTTAGAAAATGTGGAGGTTTCAGCCACTCGAATGTATCAGACCAGAAGGTTCTGTTATATTTAAATGGTCAAAAAATAAATATGCAGTCGTTTCAATATCAACCTCACGAAATGTACACTAACAAAATGCAGGTTTCCACACAATTCACTCATGCTGTCCCAATACAAATCAATTAAGTTAACAAGTTGGTTGAACATAAAGCAACTACGTTGTCGCAAAAAAAATATAAACAATTGAGTTGTTTCAGCTCATTTTAAAGAAGTAGTTTGAACAAGCAGCAAAAATCTTTTTTTGAGTGTAAAACGATATGTTATATTATATTAGATGTTATAAATTATAGATGTTTATACAACAGTTCTGTCTGGGTCTTGAATCTGATTGTCTGATAGCCGTGTGATATTCTGCAAATAACAGCACTCGCCCACCCTTCACCCTTGTGTATTACTCCACCCACATACAGCAACAAGCTGAGGACACTCTACAGTTTGACAAATACTGCAGCTGTTGGACAACATAATGTACTTTTGAGGCTTTTTTAGAATGTAAGAATGTAGTTGTTTAGATTGCAACTATGCAGTTTATTTATAAGAATAGTGCCTATTTTTAAATATTTATAATTTCTGAGAGACATCACGTCGGCGGCCATTAGCCTGTCTTTGAGCAAAGACGGTTGACGATGTTCATCCACAAGATGGCGACAGAGACCACATAATAAGCCCTAAGAGAAAAACAGCGCAATTTTAAACTACAGCTGATCAAATCGATATTAAACAGGTAAATGACTTTCTAAGTCGATCTCTCTCTTTTGTATGTTGCAGTGCTGTATTTATACCATAGTAATGTGATCTCCCGATTGCAACAGAGAAATACTGGGAGATATCTCTGTAGACTGATGGCATTTCATGCCGTTCAGCCTTATAATCTTAAAATGTGAGCAAAATCACCTGTTTTGTCATCACTTTAGACATTACGCTAGAGAATCATTCAAACACTAGCTCTAAAGTGACGTTGGTGAATTAGCAACGGTTTCTGCTTTTCTGACATCAGCTGCAGATGTGAATGAATGGCGGAAGAAAGTAGTTCCTCTTACAAAAGGGTTTTAAAACTCTCCATGTTTGATTCTCTTTTTTATACACACGATTATGCCGTCGAACTGTTGTATAAACGCAATATCACGCTCGTAGCAGTGCGATGTGGCTGTATATCGTCACTGGTGGGACACTAAGGCACTTGGTCTGCGGCCTCGTGCCAACGCACATCTCCCACCAGTGCCGATATACAGCCACATCGCACTGCTACTCGTGTGATATTGCTCATTTATTTGGACGTCTTTTATTTTTTTTTAATTTGAAAAATCTCAATAAAATGCAGTTTTTTTTAATGAAATCAAATCACTTTATCACTATATTATCGCATCACCAGAAACATGTATGCAAAGACATTAGACATTATTTGAAGATATTTATATATGAGGACATGAAAATATAGGACATTAGCCTCATTACAGACGTGTTGACATTAAACTCATATAGTGACAGGTTTCATGTCTGAACGCCTCTAAAATTACATGCTGCTTAAATGTCAGCAAGGTATCAGGTAAACTGGCTTTACAGGAAATTGGACACTAAAAAATAATTGACGGACTGTCTGACCTTTAGCACTGGAGTTCACTCATAGTTAAATGAGAAGTTTAATCACTGATGGGATAAAATGGGTTAATGTGATGTCAGGTTATGTTATGCTAGATTGTATTCTCATGTGTGGTCTGTGAAATGGCCTACAAGTCACAATATGATTAATGATGCATGCTTGCAATTGTTCATTATATTATAACTATACATTATATTTATTTGTTCATCCTTCTAGAAACAAATTCCTTTTAAATTAAACGCTCATTGTACTTATTTTATAAAATACAAAGTCATAGTAATGAGATTAAAAAGTCATGATTATGAAAAAATATCTAAATAATGACATCTTAAGCTTTCATTTTGAGGTAAAAATATATAATTTTTAATTGATTATTGATACTACATCATGTACACTACATTTTTATTAACTGAAAGCTAGAAAATATGATTCACACACACATTTATACATACCCATTAATATATTATTCAATTGTAATTAAAAAATAGTTTATATATTAAAAACAAATAGTTTCTCATTATTGTCAGAAACATTTTATTTTATTAAAAATGCAAGAAACTTACTTTTGCATACTGATTATATATACATTTATATACATTATTTATCATATACATTTATACATTATATATATTTCTCAGTGATTATAGGTCATATATTTTGCTGCATTTGAACAAAACAGATTTATTAATAATAAATAATATTTTAGTCGCTGAACATCTTTAGAAATAGTAAGATAATACATTTACATTTTGTGGACTGTTATCACAAGATATTATTTATTTTATTTTGCACATACTGTATATCCTTTTTTATTGGGATGAAATATGATCCAGACATGTTTTTGTCTTGTGTGCCATGTTAAAATCATGGAAATGTAGATTTTTTTAAATTATTGTTACTTTATTTTATTTATTTATTGTTTTTTGTTTTTTTTAAATAATTTTTTTGTTATTATTATTATTTATTATAATTTTGTTCCTCTTGATTTTTTCCTCTTTATATATATATATATATATATATACTTATTTATTTATATATTTTTTTATCTTTTCATTATTATTTATTATTATTATATTTATTATATTATTATATATTATTTATTTTTTAATATATAAGTACATTTTCCATACATCATTTTTTTGTTTAATTTATTTTATTTTACACATATATTCTTTTTTTTTATTGGGATGAAATAGGATCCAGACACAATTTTGTCTTGTGTGTCATTTTTAAAATCATGGAGGTGTAGATTTTTTTTTAAATTATTTATTATATTTTTGTTTCTCTTCTCATTTTCCTTTATATTTTTCTATAACATATAATTTATTGCTACAAATTTTTGGACTGTTAGCACAATATATATATATATATATATATATATATTATTTTTTTTTACTATTTATTTATATATATTTATATTTATTTTTTTATCTTTTTATTTATTTATTTTTATTTATTTATATATCATTTTTCATACATACATTTTTAAATTTTATTTTATAATATATAAGTGCATTTTTCATACATTTATTTTATTTTATTTTATACATATATCCTTTTTTTATTGGGATGAAATATGATCCAGACATGTTTTGGTCTTGTTAAAATGTTAAAATCAGATGTAGATCAGCTACAAATTTCAGTGTGTAAAAGCTGGTTCAGGATGTTTGTGTCAAAACAGTCAAAGCAACAGCACAGATGGTTATTTCCTATCAGACTGATGTTCACTGTCACCGACGAGCCTTTCAGAGTCTGCTTTAAGCTTTTTTTTTTGCCTTTATTTTTAAACACTACAGTGAAGGAGTGAAGCACACGTTGCACTCAGCTTTTCAATGAAGGATAGATGAGATTCAGGGTCAGGGCAGCTTTAGTGATTTTACAGCACCAGTCAATCACATAAATAACAGTAACGGGATGCTGGCGGAAAGATCCGGCTCATCTCAAGGTTAAACCTCCATATAGAGAAAAACACTCCTCAGATATAGTGTGATTTAACACACTGCAGGTGAACTACCACAGTAGTTATTACTATACATTACTATGCATTAAGAATCTGTTTTTTTTTAATGTTATGTTTGGATATGCAAATGATATGTAAATGCATTAAATATGCTTCATAAAATGCATACATTTCTACAACAAAAACACGAACATTTGGAAAAAATCAGTTGTTTTTTTTAACATATTAAAGTCAATGGTTTTTACAGTAAATAATGCTGGGTTTTAACCCAACGCTGCATCAAATATAGATAAACTCAACAGGTTTAAGGGTGCTTTCACACCTGCATCATTTAGTTTGGTTAAATCGCACTAGAGTTCGTTTTTCCTCTTGGTGCGGTTCGTTTGTGCAGGTGTGAATGTGGCAATCGTACTCGAGTGCGCACCAAAAGCGGACAGTTTAGCTAAATTAATTCACACCTCCTCCTGAAGTGACTTGCCGTTTGCAATGCATTAAACATTGTTTTCCAGCCGCAGCCGCGCTTCATTCTCGAAATGTATAGTTTGTCTAAAGTGATGTATACAAACTATATAGTATACTATGACCAGGGATACAATCAGCCAGCGCAGTCGTCCCTCCATAGTAAAAAGCGACATTTTGTGTCTGCCGGTTTGTTTACTTGCAGGAGTTCCATTGGCATTTTCCCGCACGTTAATTCTGACCAATCGAAAAGCAGTTTAGGAAATATGTTCAATAACATCTGGCCAATGAGTGATGTGGATTTTGTCACATGACTGCATTTTGGTTCTTTTCAACTGGTTCGGACCAAAGCAATCAGTGTGGTGTGAAAAGGACCCAAAGACGGCAGAAAAATGCTACAATGTATGCCCTTGGTCCGGACCAAATGAACCAAACCACAGATGAACCAGCACCCTACAAGTGTCATTAAAAATCTTATTCAAAAAATTTACCTAACATTTGAGTTTGTAGATATTTGTCACAATGTTGTTACAACAACCCAGCATTTTTTAGAGCGTACAGAGAAAATAGCGTGAAAAGACAGTGAAAAATATCTGAATGAAAAATATCTGAAAATGTTTAAAACCAAATTTTGTAGAATGTTTTGTGCAATCAGACATATTATGAATGAGAAATATCTCTGTAAAAAAGTGCTTCTGAAGCTGAGATTTATGGCTTAGAGCAGGAGGAGAATTTCATTTTGAGAAAATGGACTTTAAAAATAATAGTATATTATAATAGTAATAAATAATTGCAATTGAAATGTATAGATGCAAATTCACATAAAAGTAGATGCTTTAGACTACCACTAAACTAATTTATTTTTTTTAAAAAGCACGAATGACCCAAACAATTTATATGAGCTGAATTTAAACAAACAAATGAAGCTGAAAAAATTGATTCATTCATTCATTTTCCTTCGGCTTAGTCCCTTTATTAATTAGGGGTCACCACAGCCGAACTTATAACAGCATTATCCTTATAACAACTTATCCAGCATATGTTTTATGCAGTGGATGCCCTTCCAACTGCAACCCATCACTGGGAAACATCCATACACACTCATTCACACTCATACACTATGGCCAATTTAGTTTATTCAATTCACCTATAGCGCATGTGTTTGAACTTGTGGGGGAAACCGGAGCACCTGGAGGAAACCCACGCCAACACGGGGAGAACATGCAAACTCCACACAGAAACGCCAACTGACCCAGCCGGGACTCGAACCAGCGACATTCTTGCTGTGAGGCGACAGTGCTAACCTCTGAGCCACCGTGTCACCCCACTATGAAAATCAAAAAGCTAAAAATCTCAATTCAGTAGTGCATGTTTTTGTCTGTAGCATCTCGACTTAAACTTCAAATCTCTCTAAATAATCTGTCACAAACATTTCCCCACCATATAATCAGATGCTTCAGTAGAGGAATTTTAGCATTGCATATATAAATATTTGATCCGCTCTCTCAGGAAGTACCGTTTAAAACAAGTCTATTTGCAAATGAAGTTTGTGTGAAGGCGCTTTACTAAAAGTGCCCCGTGGTGTTTCTGAAAGGCTGAAAAGTGTCCTGCGAGGCTCTGAAAGTGTGAAAGATGATGAACTGTCAGCAGATGTTGTGAGATGTAGCAGAAATGAAAACTAAAACCATCTGATGTGTCTCTCGCTCCACCAAAAATGCGAAGAAAACAATTATCTGCCTTTTTTTCTGAATCAAATGAAATGCTAATGTCTTTGTGGTGGTGGTTTAATGCGCCTCTGATTAGCCGTCCTGCTATCAGACAGAGCATGATTTAACCGTCCTCTTCACACTGACCCGAGGGCTTGATCTCCCCGGACCCCTGCAGCTGTAAATTATTTTAACGTCTCTTGACCTGTTCACCTCCATCACCTTCTCCACCCTCCACTGAACTTCAGCAATCAATAGATGAACGCTGACATTCTCAAGCAGGCAAGGGAAAAAAAGTGCCTTCATTTTCAGAGCTGGAAACGTGACGTGACCCTGTGACCCCACGAGACGATGACAGTGTTTAGTGTTTTTATG
>CAIGQV010017386.1:28364197-28383182 GCA_903798115.1 Danio jaintianensis
ATTCGGAGTTTATTTCCTGCGGTTCTGATTTTATTTTCCCTCTGAATTCGGAGTTTATTTCCTGCGGTTCTGACTTTATTTTGCCTCTGAATTTGGAGTTTATTTCCTGCGGTTCTGATTTTATTATGCCTCTGAATTCGGAGTTTATTTCCTGCGGTTCTGATTTTATTATGCCTCTGAATTCGGAGTTTAAAAAAGTCAGAACTGGAAGAAATAAGTTAAGACTTGTGAACAAAACAAACAAACAAAAAACAAGATTTAATTCATGCCATTTTAATAAACATTTAATAAACACTCTTTAACAAAATTAAGATTTAACACAAATTTTGGTTAATTCAAATGAAAATATGTAGATTAAACATCACATTTATATAAATCTATAAGACCAGAGACATTTATTTTCTCAATCAGATACAGTAGTAGCCTAATACATTTTCTTTAAGTAATTAAAACCAGTTTTACAAAATGTACATAGAAGACATTATGTTGGTTGAATGTAAATAATCTGATTGGCACGTGTGTTGTTTACTTCATTTATTCTAAACCCAATGCCAACCTGTTTTATCTGCTGCCTCCTTCTGGAGAAAGACAGACATGACACATTCATATCCCAAATAAAAGAAGTATTCCGATACAAAAACACAGATTATGAATGAGGCTACACTTTAGTTCAGATGATTCAACCTCTTAATGTTTCTGTGTGTCTTCATGCAGCATCCTGCATCTCTTAAATCTTTCTCTTCTCAAATAAGTCTTTCCAGGTGGGAACTATCTTGGAATAAACTTTTTCGATCTAAAAACAACATTCAAAAATGTTAATTTAAAGCTGTCGACTGACAATGTTATTTCCCTGAACAACCTAATGACATTTTGTAATGAGTGTAAAGTCATAGAACGCATTACAGTAATATTCCATTCGTTAATGTTAGTTATCTACACAAGTAAACATACTCTTACTGAATGTAAAAACATTAGCACATTTCAACATTTGCTAATGCATTATTGAAATCAGAATTTGTATTTGTTCATTTTTATTAATGTTAATAGTTAATGCACTTACATAAACATACAACACAGCATTAGCAAAGATTAATAAACGGCTATAAACACAAAGGCTATTGTTAGTTCAAGTCAGTTCTCATTTACTAGTCAGATTTTAGGAGATTTTTCCTCTCTTGAACACAAAAGAAGATTTTAAAATGTTAGAAAAAAAAAAGACAGAAGGTTAAAATAAAGAAGATTAAAATTGGTTGGAAACAGGTAGTCATTGACTTCTATAGTATTTTATTCCTATTCAAATATATGGGTGACACGGTGGCTCAGTGGTTAGTACTGTCGCCTCACAGCAAGAAGGTTGCTGGTTCGAGTCCCGACTGGGTCAGATGGCATTTCTGTGTGGAGTTTACATGTTCTCCCTGTGTTGGCGTGGGTTTCCTCCGGGTGCTCCAGTTTCCCCCACAGTCCAAACACATGCGCTATAGAGGAACTGAGTAAATTACATTGGCCGTAGTGTATGTGTGTGTGTGTGTGAGAGTTTATGGGTGTTTCCCAGTACTGGCCTGCAGCTGGAAGGGCATCCGCTGTGTAAAACATATGCTGGATGAGTTGGCGGTTCATTCTGCTGTGGCGACCTCTGATGAATAAAGGGACTGAGCCGAATGAATATATATCTTCTTTTGTGTTCAACACAAAAAAAAGAAACTTACCAGAGTTGAGTAGATTACTTATTAATTGTAATCAGTTACTGATTACAAATGACATGAAATTACATGTAGCGTTGTGACATCAAATAAGGATTAGCACAAAAGTAATCTAAATGTAATCCAAAAGTACTCAGATTACGTTGCCATAAATGTGTAATCAAAGACAATATATTACTGACTACAAATTACCTAACACAATTTGTAGTCAGTAATTTATTAATTTATGGTAACAATCTAAGTACTTTTGGATTACATTTATGCTAACCATTATTTGATGTCACAACTAGTGACTAGTGTACGACTAGTGTAGTAAGATTACAAGTATTTTAAAAAGTAGTTTACTCTAATTACAAGTACTTGATATCTGGACTCTGATTGCATAATCTAGATTATATATAATCGATTTCAACCCAGCTCTGAGTGTTAGGGTCCCGGAATCCCTAAATCTGCGCCTGGTACTAAGCAATTCCAGCCAACAGTCCTAATATGCACTCTTTGTATTTTTATTTATTTATTTTGCTGTCTTTTTCTTGTATCACTCAATTTTTTTTAAATGAAAAAACTAAGAATAATAATTAAACTATCTCGTTTTTAAAACTAAATCTCCATCTGAATTGACTGCTGGACTGATCCATGATTGGGGCGGGGGACAAATTTGTACAAATGTAAGAATGACAATTTTAATTGTGTAATATATATTTAAATATGATAGAATTATATATTTTATACTTTTAGGTATTTATTGGGGGTGCCCAAATTTATGCCCAAAGATTTCTTAGGGTCCTAAGCGGCTGCCTACCTCACTTATTGGTCAAATCCACCCCTGAGTGTTACCAACAACTTTAATACACTGACAAAGCAGACATACCAATGGGCTATATGCACAGCTAGTGTTTTTCAGCCAACAATAAACTTCCTGTTATAGGTTAATGTGACTATTTTCAATTTACTAAGGTTCGTTTTACAGCATCGATGTTGTAATGTAATTCAAATACATTCATTTGAATAGACTTCAGCATTCATTTAGTTCAAGCGTAAAACCAGATGAAAGACTGTGTAAATGCTAGCGCCGTCAGTAGCAGCAGGCTAGCGCAGAAACTCCATTGAAAATACTGGGGTAAAATAAATTTCCATATTTTAAAGACATGAGTGTATATCATATATCAATCAGGCAGTGAAGATCACTGATTTTTCAAGAAATCAGATCTTAAACGTGGCAATTTTCTAATGGCGCTACAGTTCACGGGAAACGCTTGGGCTGGCTGACTGAAAAATGAAAGTCCCTGTGCATATACCCCATTCAAATGCATACTCTTATTTAGAAAGTTTAAGTGTTTCTCACCTGCTCTGACTTTTTGACCCCGTTCCGAAACATGGTGGCCTGGTGTTCGCTGTTGTTGAAGAGGATGTCAAAGGTCACGGGTTTAGTCATGCTGTGCTCGATCTCCGGCTTAATGATGGAGTAAAAGTCTCGTGGAGGATGCTTGTCGTCCAGGTAGTTTTTTACTCTGAATTTCTTTCCGACCACATCGAGCGGGTCGAGCTTCACTGCAGCGTTCAGGGCTCGACCGAAGAGCAGCAGTCTGGTGTCGGAGTCTTGAACATTCAGGGAAAAACATCAAGACGACTGAATGACTTCAGATAATAAACTTGAAAATATCACACAGACTCACCTCTGATGGTCAGATGAGCCACGTAAGGAACTCCGTCTCTTTCACCGTAGTAAATTCCATAATGAGAAAAGTAGCTGTTGCCGGGAAACTCCAGAATGTCTCCGGGGTAGAGCTTTAGATGAGAGTTATTCTGAGAAAAGAGAGAGAAAACTATCAACTATCTTTGTGCATCAATTTAAATAATTATTCATTCATTTCCCTTTATTCATCAGGGGTCGCCACAGCGGAATGATTCCAGCATATGTTTTATGCAGTGGATGCCCTTCCAGCCGCAACCCAGTACTGGGAAACACCCATACACTCACACATTCACACACACACACATACACTACGACCAATTTAGTTCATCCAATTCCCCTATAGCGCATGTATTTGGACTGTGGGGGAAATCGAAGCCCCCGGAGGAAACCCACGCCAACACGGGGAGAACATGCAAACTCCATACAGAAATGCCAACTGGCCCAGCCGGGACTCGAACCAGCGACCTTCTTGCTGTGAGGCAAGTGCAGTGCTAACCACTGAGCCGCCAATTAAAATAATTAAATAAGTATAAAAAATATTATATATAAATGCTTTTAAGGGTGTCTCGGTGGCGCAGTGGGTAGCACGATTTGAACATTACATTGCAGTCAAGTAATCAGAAAAGTTAAGGAGTTGTGTAAAGAGTTGGCATTTCAAAAAATTAATTCATTACTAATTACATCAATAAAATTGTATTTAAAATACATTTTTAATAACTGTGTCTAAAAAGTTACTCAGTTACTCAATGAGTTATTAAATTACTTGACTCAACACAACTTAAAATTCAACGCATAAATGCACTACACATAAATCTCAATGCCCCATAGACAACAGAAATTAAACTTATAATTCTTGTAATTACATATTATAATTACCAAAAAAATTAATACTTATAAACATTATATATCAAAACATTTCAAAGCAATGACACAATATTTCTCATATACCATATATTGACATGAATTTCTGATTCAGTTCATTGTTTCTCGAGCATGTTCAATCTACTTGATAAATGAATTACTCTGCCTCTCTTACATGATTGATCAAGAACTGTTCATTTATGAACAGTAATCTCTAGTTTTTCTGCAGAAAAGTAATCTAATTACAGTAACTACACTCAAAATATATTTCTGCTCCTTGTTCAAACTACTTATTTAAAATTAGCTGAATCAACACATTTATTGAGTTGTTTGGGGGGCAACTTAATTGTTTTATGTTCAATTCATTTTAAATTGGTTAAAAAAAAACAATTAAGTTAACTTGACCAATTTGTCTTGGAATGACATGAAGGAATCGTGTGGATCCCAGCATTTTTTACAGTGTAGTTACTTTGTAACTAATTATACCCAACACTGGTTGCCAGTATATAAACGCAGTTAACCTGTAGTTATACAGTATATAGGGTAATAATAATATTTACCAGTCCCATTGGTGTCGGCTGTGATGTGGATATCTTGAAAAACACTAGAGACGGAGACTAGATCTTCATTCGTCACTAATATCAGAAGCAGATTTAGATGTTAGAAGAAGAAGAAAGAGTGCAGGTTAATCATGCGGTTCCTGATCATCTGATCAAAAACACCCAGGATCTGTGCTTCAACACCTCCAGAAACACACCCAAATAAAGCATGTCTGCTGTTGTTGGTGCTGTGTAGGATATTCAAATGTGAATGTGTGAATAAGAGATGTTTATAGATATCATAATCAGCCGCATATGAGATGCTTTTTATTGGTTTGATCAAGTCAGTGTGTTTAGAAAGAGACTTGAGTTGAATTGACGCAACAGATCCTCCAGGGAGAGTTCAATCATTACTTCTGTTTTTATCAGGAAACATCTGTGCGTAGGCTTTAAGCAAGTAAAATCCAAAATGCAAATAGCGGGTAAATTCATTACAGCCATGTACCATCTTAGTTTTTTTTTTGTGGAGTCATCTTGAGGTTATAGACTAACTCAACTCGCTTTAAACCCTGTAGCAAGTGACTTTTCTCATCGAGCAAAATATGCCAAAAAATTGTGATGTGTGTGGTTATGTTCTAAAACAAATCTAATCAAATCAGCATCAATGAGCATTATAATCTGTTTCCATATACAGTTGTATTAAATTATTAGCCCTCCTAAATTATTAGCCCCCCTGATTTCTTTTATCTTTGCCATGATGACAGCACATAATATTTGACTAGATATTTTTCAAGATACTAGTATTCAACTTAAAGTGACATTTAAAGGCTTAACTAGGTTAATTAGGCAAGTTAGGGTAATTAGGCAAGTCATTGTATAACAGTGATTTGTTCTGTAGACAATGGAAACAAATATTGCTTAAGGGGGCTAATAATATTGACCTTAAAATGGTTTTTAAAAATTTTTAAAACTGCTTCTATTCTAGCCGAAATAAAACAAATAAGACTTTCTCCAGAAGAAAAAATATTATAGGAAATACTGTGAAAAATTCCTTGCTCTGTTAAACATCATTTGGGAAATATTTGAAAAAGAAAAATCACAGGAGGACGAATAATTCTGATTTCACCTGTATATAGTCTATTGAGGCCTGGAAGCAGTGGTGTGACTTTTAAAATAGCTGAGATAATGGTTTTTATTTAAATGACCTTTTACTTTAAACCATTTTAAATAATGTATCTGTGTATTCTTTGAATTTGATTTGATTTTTGTTTTCCTTTTTATTTAGTCAACGTTTATTTTAGGTTAAGTTTTTATATTTTAATGCTAGTTTTTATTAAGGACTAAAAATGGACATTTTTATTTGTATTTTGGAAAAACGTGATACTCATATAGTTAGAACGGTTAGTTAGAATATTTATCCTTCGTGTTTTTATTTTCAGTATTATTTTTTTTTCCCAGTTTTAGTATTGTGTGTTTCTTTAGTGCGGAAAGAAACGTCCTCCCACACAGACGCAGAACGCAGCTCTTGTTTTAGTTGCTGTTCATCCATTTGGTGTGTTCATGAGTAGCTTTTTGGTCCAGACGAGCTTTATTTCTGGATAAAATGCCTACTTTACTACATCCAATCAGCTCGCAGTAGAAACAAGCCACATCCACTGTTTTCTCATTTAAAGTCCACATAAACCAGAAGCTGCGACTGTTTTTTTTTTTTCGTATTGCGACGCAGTTCCTGGAGAAACGGAATATTAAATGAGAAGGTGGGCGTGGCTTGTTTTTTTTTTCAACTGCGGGCTGATTGGATGTAGTTAAGTAGGCATTTCATTCAGAAAGATTGGGAAAAGGGTTTGGGGAGAGTTATTACAACCTAACAGACTCCTCCTCCTCCTCACGATTTCTGTTTGTTGTCAAATTGACAGCTGGAAGGGCGTGGTTAAGTGTGTTAGCCCCACCCAATACCTCAGACAGACCTAATCTGAGAATCGAACTGAAAACAAACAGGAGGTGCATTTTCAGATTTCAATTTTAGATTACAAGGGCAAACTATTTTTAGTTTCTTAATGGCATGCACAGATGAATTGTTCACCACAAAACTAGCAATGCGAGCTGACAAAATATAATAATAATTAATATTCCTTTTTAAGGATCAGAGGACAGTGGGGTGATTTTTGCAGTCAGTGACACAGATCTGAGATCAGAGGGAAACTTCTGTCTTCTGCATTTCTTCTTTAGAGGAATTCCCACACAATCTGCGCTCCAGCGGGACGGGTCTCCGACAGATGACGCGCAGTTGTCCTGCGGCTGATCGGTCTCAGACTCGCATGGCACGAGCGACATCCAGACCATGTGCTGAAGCGCATACTTCTGCCTCTCATTCTCACAGGAACTCAGAGGATGAGAGACGAGCTCTAATCGCGTCCCAGCTGAATATCCCAGCCTTGGAAAGAGGTGACATTTCTGGAGGAGGAAAATCCTGCGGTCGCCGCCACCTGTCAGAAACCCGCCAGCAGCTGCGTCATCTGCTTCGCTGCTTTAGGGAAACGCACTGGGATTCCCTACTTTATCTTTCAGAGGCAACCCTACATACAGAGATTGTTTTAGAGTTTGTTATTCGATTATGCCTGCTTTTGTTGAAGCCACGTGTTCACATGAATTCACAACGGATTTCAAAACATATTCCTTCTATAAGAATTGGATCAGAAAAACTACATTACCCATGACGCTGTACATAAATTTGCATACTATCCATCCTAAATAGTATTTGAAAATAGAATTAGTATGTCTCAAACCATAGTATGTTACTAATATTGGCCACAGTACATTGCACATTTGGTTAGAACTACAAACTCGGGTAAAAAGTGTAAACAAACTACAAACATGGCGGACACGCGAGACCAACCATAAAGTAGAGAGGCTTCGGTAAAGTTGTTTGTATGACTGTTAATCAATATCTAGCCCACTGGAACATATTTAAACCGTGTTTTCCATGTTAGATTTCATCTGCAACAACAATGTGAACTTATATCAAGATATGTTTGGACATTACCTTCTGAATGCATAGCTATCCAAAGACCTGGGGAGATTTCTCTGCATGAAAGACTCGTGAATGGCAGATTATCCTGCTGCTGCTTCTCCAATAAGGTAGGAAATTAAATATGACAGAAATGTGGATGATTGACAGGGGATGTAACTAAGCAACATAACGATCTGTTAACGAGGAAGTAGTATGTCCCAGAGCTTGCATACTCTTCTGTTACACACTCAAAAGTATATACTTTTCCTTTACAAAAAAGTACATACTTTTAGGGCGTAGTATGTGAATGGACCCTTTTCACAAGGCGGTTATTACGCGTTTAACGGTCATCATAATCTTAAATCCTTTCAAAGTTTTTAATATTTAGATTTTTTTTAAACGTATGAACATTTATATGTATTTATGTATGTAGTAGATCATCTTTGCTTCAAATTACAAAAAGCGAATTACCGCTTGTGCGAGGTGTTTCTAATGCAGCGTCTATGGGGCTGAGAGTAAATTTGATGTTATTCTCTCCTCTGGCTGCCATTATCAGTCTCACACAATTTTGCCGCCATGAAATACACAAGTGACTCGATCTAAATAAAATACTTAAATATTATCTTTAAAATTGACAAAAAAGTGCACTCTAAAAAAAATGCTAGGTCAAATATTGACAAGCCCAAGAGTTAAAAAAAGTCATTTACATTTAATAATAAAAAAAAAGTAACCCAACAATGGGTTAGTCCATATCTTACCCAATTTGGCCTAATACAAACCCAGCATTTTTAGAGTGCATGTTTGACATCATCAACGACAAAAAGGTATGCTTATAATTATTATTAAAAGATTAATTAAGCCTGTTTATTATGCTATTATTTATTGATATTACTAATACTAAGGTATATAGTTAATTGTATTTTATTAAACTCTAAAACAATACTGGGTAGTCATAACCCAGCGTTTGGTCAAATCCAACATTAATGGGTTAATTTTTTTTTTCAGTTCAATTTCAAATGACACTTTTTAATGCTTATTTCACCCAACATTGACTTATGACAACCAATGCAGAGTATTTTACATGCATTTATCTTTGTAAATTGAACAGATTTTACTGTGTGCGGCCTAAACCCTTCACTCTAAAAACTCTGGGTGGTTTTAGCCCAATGTTGGGGTGATATATGGACAAACCCTTCCATGGGTTTAAACAACCCTATCATTTTTTTTTAAGTAATTTCAAGTTCAATTTTTCCCATCAAATTTCCATTACTGTAATGTCCACATTTCAGTTACATTCAATTTGTTCTCCTTTTCTCTTAAAATCTCTCATGACTTTAAGTGTCGGTTTTTTCTACTGTACATTTTAAAATGTCTTTTTTATTTATTGTTAAATTATTTTAATGGTCCATATGCTTTGATTTTTTAACTAAAATTTTTATGTTGACTCCATATGGGTCAAATGTTGGGTCAAATATGAAAAAAAATACTTTTTTAAATTTCATTTTAATGACACTTTTTAACTTAATAGCAGAGTTGTCCATATTTGACCCAACATTGGGTTACAACAACCCAGCATTTTTTTAGAGTGTTCAGAACAGTTGAATTGATGCATACTGAAACCAACAACCCAGACTCATTCTGAAAAGTACCTCTATATGCATTTCTGGAAAGCGCCAAATACGTCCCAGGAGCTACGTTTTTTGCAGTTTTTGTTTTTGCAAATCCACCAGAGGCCGCTGTGTACGCTTTTTCAGATCTCAAATTTCTCTTGCGAAAGCCACTTACGCCTGCTGTTCTCACATAAATCCATCAGAGGCCGCTGTCGACTGACTGACTGACTGACTGATCGACTGACCCACCCTTCTCCTTCCCCTAAACCCAACCAATAGTGTTTTCAAAAAGCACCGATTGACCCGCCCACCCACTTCCCTTAACCCAACCGACAATTTTAAAAGCTAATGCAGAAAAAGAAAAGCCCTCGTCTGATTTTTACCATGTTTTCAGATTTTACCACATTCTCACCCTGTTATTTACTTGCTTATTTTATTTTTTTGGCTTCTGTTTTTGTCCTGCCCACTTTCTGAAACCGTTCCTCACTGGACTCGAACCCCGTCGTCGTGGACAACTCCTATCTGCATCTCAAGTCTGCCGACGTACATGGCGAGCTATTGGACGAACTGGTAACAGCGGGAAAGCCGTCCACATGGAGGTAAGCGGTCAGCTGGTAAGCGCAAAAAAGAATGGCATCATACTGCCCTGGTAGTGTTTATTTTAAAGACAAAAAGCAGCCATACGTACCTCTGGCTACATAATTTGCAGAATGAGCCTGTGTTGAAACCAAAGGAAACTATAAACCTGTACAATGACTCTTATATTTATATAGATGTCTTCTAGCTAGAGTTCTTGAACTGTGAATAATGTGATCTTCAATCTGTTAAAGAGCGTTCAGTGAGTTGACGGCTGTCAGTCGCTCAGGATTGCTCAGGAGGAAGCAAGTAAAACACTCATCATGTCCTTCCACACTTACATTTGCTCTGCTTTCATCATCCAGCATGTCTAGTCAATATCAGCAGGGCTACAGCAGAGCATTTGCACTTCAGCTGTGGCTCTGCTGACTTTAAAATGGCATGGGGTTAAAGGAAAAGTTCACAAAAAATAAATTAAGATTCCAAACTTGTATGACCTCCCATGAAATATCCATAATGTTTAGGAGAATAGTTTGCTTATGGTCTACTAATTGTAAAAAATAAAAGTAAACAATTCCAAAACCAAAATAATCATGCCAGCTAAGGACATCAGGGCATTAAATTTTCATTACGTGTCCCAGATGTTCGAGGCTATAAAATGTTTTGTTTTCTTGTTAAATTGTCTTTCAAAAAATGCTGTGTTGTTGTAACCCAAAGTTGGGTCAAATATGGGCAAACACAACCCATTGGGTTAAAAAATATAAATACTTTTTTTTTTTTAATCATGAGATTCATTCATTCATTCATTCATTCATTCATTCATTTTCCTTCAGCTTAGTCCCTTATTTATCAGGGGTTGCCACAGCGTAATGAACCGCCAACTATTATGGCATGTTTTATGCAGCTGATTACTTCCAGCCACAACCCAGTACACACTCATTCACACACACTCATTCACACACACTCATACACTACGGACAATTTAGTTTATTCAATTCACCTATAGCGCATGTGTTTGGACTGTGGGGGAAACCGGAGCACCCGGAGGAAACCCACGCCAACACGGGGAGAACATGCAGACTCCACACAGAAATACCATCTGACCCAGCCGGGACTCAAACCAGCGACTTTCTTGCTGTGAGGCGACAGTGCTAACCACTGAGCCACCGTGCTGCCCCTATATAATATTCTACAGAATAGAATAATTTCTGACAGTCACATATAACTGAAGTGTCCGTTTAAGATCTGTAAATGACTCTCTCCTGTAATGATAATCCATGAAGTTCTTTAGCTTCACACACGCATCAGCAGAAGCACTCCTGTTTCCTCAGCGTGATTATCATTATTCAGCTGTTTGGCAGCAGATGCGGCGTCGCGTCACCATCTCCACCTGTTTCTGAAGCGCTCGATTCACTACCTTTGACCTCACGGATGGAAACGCACACAATAGCAGGTCTTTCAGGAGGAGGAACAGCTGCATCAAACACACCGGCAGCTGGAGCCACACTAAAACACTAATGAGCAATAAAACATTAACACTAGTCCTCATGCTGCATTTCCCTATACAGTCAGGTACAGCTGAAGGAAATTACTATATATGAAGCTGTTCACCTTCATTAAAAGTAGAGGGAAAAAATCTGTTAATTAACAGTTGCTCATAGCTCTGTTTTGTGATTTTACATTTTGTTCTTAGACATATACATTCATTCATTCACTTTCCCTTGGCTTAGTCCCTTATTTATCAGAGGTCCCCACAGCGGAATGAACCGCCAACTATTCCAGCATATGTTTTACGCAGCGGATGCCCTTCCATCCGCAACCCATCACTGGGAAACACCCATACACTCTCACTCTCACACACTACGGCCATTTTTGTTTACCCAATTCCCCTATAGCGCATGTGTTTGGACTGTGGGGGAAACCGGAGCACCCGGAGGAAACACATTTTAAAACAAAAGTATTAACAACCAATTTCAAATAAATAATTTATTTTGTATTTGTCATTAGCCCTATAGTAACCTTTTAATTGTAACTTAAAAAAAATGTATTTAAAGTCAATATTAATATTAGTATTATGTACTGTCATCATGGCAAAGACAAAAGAAATCAGTAATTAGAAATGAACTATGCTTAAAAATGTGTTGGAAAAGTCTTCTCTCTGTTAAACATTGCTTGGGAAAAATTGAAAAAGAATTGAACCTTTTCTCCACTTTTATTTCTAAGTTTTATCCACACTTTAGTCTCTAATGGTTAATAATATTACATCATGATAGTCATGGTTATCCTTTAAAGGCTGATTTATACTTCTGCGTCAAGCGCACCCGTATGCTCCAGCGCAGCGAGGGCTGTTGCATAGCCCTCGCCGTGGCTGACACCGATGTTGACGCGCACCTCTCAAAAAATTTAACTACACGTCGCAACAACGCATAATGCAAGCTCTGTGATTGGTCGGCTTGGTAGCGGTGGCGAGTGTGGGTGGGGCCGAGAACCGCGCGAACCTGTTGGAGTGAGTGTTTACAAGTGTCGAGTCAAGTAAAGGAGCTCCAGATGGAAACTTTTGTTTTGTGTTTACCTCATGATTAAAGTTGTTGCACGTCCGCCGGTTCCCACCTCTAAATGAGCGAGTTTGAGCTACTTGTACATTAAGGGGACACAGAGGAACATAAAAACCTCCCTGCCAGCTAGCGTTTCTGAAGTGTTATTGCAGAGCAACACAAACAGTGCACAGAAGTATAAATGCACGGCAACGCACATTGCATGCACCGTGGGTCACGCCGATCACTTGACGCAGAAGTATAAACCAGGCTTAAGGCTGATTTATACTTCTGCGTCAAGCGCACACGTATGCTCTGGTGCAGCCTTCACGCGGTCACATAGCCCTCGCCGTGGCTGACACCGACACCGACGAGCACCTCTCAAAAAATGTAACTACACGTCGCAACGATGCGTAGCGCAAGCTCTGTGATTGGTCGGCTTGGTAGCGCTGACGAGTGTGGGCAGGGGTGAGAGGGGGTGAGAGCCAGGCAAACCTGTTGGAGTAAGTGTTTAAGTGTTGAGTCCCGTGAAGGAGCTACAGATGGAGACTTTTGTTTTGTGTTTACCTTATGATTAAAGTTGTTGCACGTCCGCCGGTTCCCACCTCTGAATGAGCGAGTTTGAGCTACTTGTACATTAAGGTAGCATTCAGAAAAATAAAACACCAGTGAAGAAACTCGACACAGAGGAACATAACATAACCTATTGCCAGCTAGCGTTTCGGAAGTGTTATAGCAGAGCAACACAAACAGCACGCAGAAGTATAAATGCACAGCAACGCGCAAGGCAGGCGCAGGGTCACGCCGATCACTCGACGCAGAAGTATAAACCAGCCTTTAATGATGTTATCTCGTCACCATCTTTGATGAACATTTTTCATATACATTTCGTTAAAATTATCACTAGGTCAGCGCACCTTTTTTTAAATCTTTTCTGGGCAAAAACTGTAAATGTAGAGTAGGATTGGTTGGGTAATGATTTGTGAAGACTTTTCATTTTTGTTAGATATTACACTGAAAAAAATTATTCATTGGATTTACAAAATTTTTTTAAGGTGAGTGGTTGCAAACAATTTATATGGGCTGAATTTAAACAAACAAATTAAATTTAGTAATGTAATTTAGTAATCTACATGTAAAAAATTTTTTTTTAAATTCAAATCAAATATCACCAAATTGCCCATACTATAGAATTTGATGCCTCCTTTACAAATATTGTCAAAAGTAGGAAAAAAATATGGTTCATATTCCTCAAAACACACAGAGATAGGGGACGCCCTTGTATGGTCACCAATGGAAACTGGATGTCATCTGGATTTGTCATCCAAACAAAATCTTACAGAAATCTTTTTTGTTTTTTGAGATATCAACTTCAAATTTGGAATATAATTTGTTCAGATATTTATCTTAGATTTTCAGTCAAATTTGGGCAAAAATCAGTTTTCTAAAATACATTTTTGACCTGATATAATAAACTATACATTTATTGTTTTATTAATTTCATAAACATAAAAGGCGCATACCTTTTTTTCACTTTAGCTACAATCTGACAAGTCTTTTTTTAAATAAGACCAAGCTTAAATCTGCCCACCAAAACGTTGAAGATCGGCAGACATTTAAACTGAAACATGTCATTTTCATGTCTACAGTTATAGTCAGAATTATTCGCCCTCCTGAATTATTAGCCCTCCTGTATATTTTTTATCCAATTTCTGTTTAACGGAAAGAAGATTTTTCCAACACATTTCTAAACATAATAGTTTTAATAATTCATTTCTAATAACTGATTTCTTTTATCTTTGCTATGATGACAGCACATTATATTGACTAGATATTTTTCAAGACACTAGTATTCAGCTTAAAGTGACATTTAATGGCCTAACTAGGTTAATTAGGTTAATTAGGCAAGTCATTGTATAACAGTGATTTGTTCTGTAGACGATCAAAAACTAATATTGCTTAAGGGGGCTAATAATATTGACCTTAAAATATATTTAAAAAAAAACTGCTTTTATTCTAGCCGAAATAAAACAAATAAGACTTTCTCCAGAAGAAAAAATATTATAGGAAATACTGTGAAAAATTCCTTGCTCTGTTAAACTCTAAGCTCTGTTAATATTTGATGCTTTTTTCAACTGTATGTTCAAAAAGTGGGCTTAAAGAAAGGCTTCAATGGATGTGAAAGGCTCTTCATGAAAGCATCAAAGCCAATACAGCGTGTTTTTGTGCTTTTGTTGTGGTTTTTCAGGAATAATCACTGACTTTGAGTGTGTCGATCTGCTTACGCTGTCATTTCACAGATCTCCTACATGGATGTGAAGCCACACAAGCAGCGAGTCTATTTCCAGCTTCTGTGTGCCACTGAAATAGACTGAGAGTTGAGTTTCAGCTCTCCGTCTCTGTAAATCTCTCTATCTCTCTGCACTGGTGCTGATTTTAGCTCACAGGTGTTGACCTTCGCCATTATGAGCCTCCATGTTCACATTCCCTCCGGAGACGAGTTATAGGCCCGTTCACAACATACAATGAAAAAAAATGATTCATTGGATTTACTTTAAACAATAATTTTATTTAATTTAAACAAACTAATTAAGTTGAACATTACTAACTTTAACTTAACTTTGTTTAAATTCAGTCCATATAAATTGTTTGTAACCACTTACCTTAAAAAAAAATGTAGTAAATCCAGTGAATCATTTTGTAACTGGCAACTATCAGATAAAAAGAAGAGAAAAATATGTGAGAAGAAAATGGTTTTTTTTTTTGCAAATCCATGTTGAAATACTGATATATAAGCAATATCACACGAGTAGCAGCGTGATGTGGCTGTATATCAGCACTGGTGGGAGGCGTGCGTTGGTTCGAGGCCGCAGGCCGAGTGACTTAGTGTCCCACTAGTGCCGATATACAGCCATATCGCACTGCTATGAGTGTGATATTGCATTTATACAACAGTTTGACGGCACAATCGTGTGTATAAGAAAGAAAATCAAACAGAGAGTCTCAAAACCCTTTTGTAAGAGGAACTACTTTCTTCCGCCATTCCTTCACATCTGCAGCTGACGACACAACAGCAGAAACCGTTGCCAGTATTCCCAGCTAGTATTTGAATGATTCTCTAGCGTAATATCTAAGTGATGTGATGTCTAAGTGATGGCAAAACAGGTGATTTTACTCACATTTTAAGATTATAAGGCTGAACGGCATGAAATGCCATCAGTCTAGAGGCATTTCCCAGTATTTCTCTGTTGCAATCGAGATATCACAATAATTAATCCCGAAAAAGCCAAAGCAAAGCAAACACTACCAGATTACTGTTGTGTTTGCGATAAGGAAAAATGCTAAACACATGCGGGCATTTCTTCTTTCTTTCTTTTTACTGAACTAGTCTGCAGTAACGAAAACAGGAGACTCATTAGAAACAGAAGGCCAACCAAAAAGTAACTCAGGGTTATACAAAAAGTGGCCAACACAAAATATATACATTCCTGATGTGCGAGTCCCATCTCACACTCAACACACTACAATTACTATAGTATAAATACAGCACTACAACATACAAAAGAGAGAGATCAACTATAATGATTTGACCAGCTGAGTTTTTCATTCTCTAAGGGCTTATTATGCGGTCTCTGTTGCCATCTTGTGAATGGACAACGTCAACCATCTTTGCTCTGCTCAATTACAGGCTAATGGCCGCCAATGCATCTCCGAAATTATAAATATTTTAAAATAGGCACTATCCTTATAAATAAACTTCATAGTTGCAATCTAAACAACTACATTCTCCACTAAAAAAGCCTCAAAGTACATTATGTTGCCCAACAGCAGCAATATTTGTCAAACTGTAGTGAGTTTATTGATCTGCTGTCACTCTATGTGGGCGGAGTAATACACAAGGGTGAAGAGGCTGTACGAGTGCTGTTATTGCAGAATATTGCACAGCTATCAGCCAATCAGATTCGAGAACCAGGCAGAACTGTTGTATAAATTATATTATATTATACAGTGCATTATATATACATTTTTTTCCACACAATGCTGACTTTTTCCCCAAATATATTAATTAAAACCTTGCAAATCTGACCTCTTTCCTCAAATTTTTTTTCATTAAACAAAGTTTCTCAGATTTCTGACTTTTTTCACACAATTACAAATTTATATCTTGAATTTATATCAAAATTCTGAGTTAATTTAATATAATTTTTTTGATACTATGACTTTCCTCTCACAATTAATATAATATTTTTATTTATATGTTACAATTTAGTTTTTTTCCCCTCATAAATTCAAATTATGTTCTCCCCGTGTTGCTGTGGGTTTCCTCCGGGTGCTCAGGTTTCCTCCACAGTCCAAAGACATGCGCTATAGGTGAATTGGATAAACCAAATTGGCCATAGTGTATGAGTGTGTGAGAATGAGTGTATAGGTGTTTCCTAGTGCTGGGTTGCAACTGGAAGGGCATCCGCTGCATAAAACATATGCTGGAATAGTTGGCGGTTCATGTGGTGACCCCTGATAAATAAGGGACTAAGCCAAAGGAAAATGACCGAATGAAATTCAAATGAATGTCAAATGTATTTGTCATTAAAAATGTAAAGCTTAGAATTCTGTTTTTCTGAATGTCTGAATTTTAAGATATAATCTTCGGTTACAATTTGTAGAAAAAATATCTATATAAATTTAGAAAAAAAAAGAAAAACATACACTAAAAATGTTGGGTTGTTTTAATCCAGTTCTGGGTCAAACGTGGACAAACCCAATGTAATTTTTTAAACTTAAATTAGTCTTTTTAAATCAACAGTGGTCCATATTTAACCCAACTTTGGGTTACAGAGTGTAGAGTCAGACAAAAAGATCAAATTCAATCATTCATTCATTTTCCTTTGACTTAGTCCCTTATTTATCAGGGGTCGCCACAGTGGAATGAACCGCCAACTATTCCAGCATATGTTTTACACAGCGGATGCCCTTCCAGCCGTAACCCATCACTGGGAAACAGCCATACACACTCATTCACACACATACACTATGGCCAAATTCTTGCCTCTGCCAATTTTAGTTTATTCAATTCACCTATAGCGCATGTGTTTGGACTGTAGGGGAAACCGGAGCACCCAGAGGAAACCTACATGAACACGGGGAGAACATGCAAACTCCACACAGAAATGCCAACTCGCCCAGCCGGGACTCGAACCAGCGACCTTCTTGCTGTGAGGCAACAGTGCTAACCACTGAGCCACCGTGCCGCCCCAAGTTCCAATTCCATTTTTTTCATTATTAAATGAATAATGTCCATCCATTCAAAACTAACATGAGCAAAGCAATATTAAACCTGCGTCCTGGAACCCAAATGCATCATCAACATTCACATCCCTACGATACACATCCCATCCATACATGTCTCCCCGTCAGCTGTGCGGCAGAAAAGCATCCCCATAAAAGCGTGTGCAGTTGTCTCTGCGCTGACTCTGTGTGTGTGGTGTAGGATGTCTGCACGCGTGTGAACAGCTGACGGTGTGAGGCCTGTCAGGGGGACTGAAGCCTGCCAACAGAAGGTGCACAAAAGAGAGAGAGAGACAGAAAAGAGAGCGAGAAAGACACCAACAGCTGGAAGGGGGAGGGAGACACATAGAAAAGGCCGGGAAGGCAAGACCCGTCTGGACACAATCCAGGAGAAGACCATGGACGAGGATACATGCGGACCAAGACGGTTTTTGGGACGCCGGATGGACACGAAATCCAGGAATGGGCAAGTAATGTCTGTTAGGTCAGTGCTGCTTAATTAAAGCGCTTTTCTATACTGGATTAATCTCGCTTTAATTCAATTCAGCTTTATTGTTAGAGCACTTTTTACAATGTAGATTGTGTCAAAGCAGGTTAACATCGATGAAAAGAGTGTAAAAGGTGTAATATTCCAAATTGAGTCTTGCTTTAATTCAATTTAGCTTAATTTTCGAGCACTTTTAACAATGTAGATCATGTTAAAGCAGATTAACAATGAAGAAAAGAGAGTAAAAGGTGTAATATTTCGAATTGAGTCTCGCTTTAATTCAATTTAACTTTATTTTTATGTTTTAGAGCACTTTTTACAATGCAGATTGTGTCAACGCAGGTTAACATCGATAAAGAGAATAAAAGTCGTAATATTTCATATTGAGTCTCGCTTTAATTCTATTCAGCTTTATTTTTAGAGCACTTTTAACAATGTAGATCGTGTCAACGCAGGTTAAGATAGATAAAGAGATTAAAATCCGTAATATTTCAAATTGAGTCTCGCTTTAATTCAATTTAGCTTTATTTTTATATTAAGAACACTTTTTACAATGTAGATTGTGTCAAAGCAGGTTAATAATGATGAAGAGAAGAGAGTAAAAGGTATAATATTTTAAATTGAGTCTCACTTTAATTTAATTTAGCTTTATTTTTAGAGCACTTTTTACAATGTAGATCGTGTCA
>CAIGQV010017386.1:28402265-28423862 GCA_903798115.1 Danio jaintianensis
ATGAGTTTGGACTGTGGGGGAAACTGGAGCACCTGAAGGAAACCCACATCAACACATGGGGAGAACATGCAAACTCCACACAGAAATGCCAACTGGTCCAGCCGGGACTCGAACCAGCGACCTTTTTGCTGTGAAGCGACAGTGCTAACCACCGAGCCACCTTGTCGCCCTCGTAGCTGCCATTACGGCCCATTATTTTTTGCCCGCCAGGTCTCCGCACAGGTCACGTAACTGAAAACTATCAATAGCAGGAACATTCATTGCAAAAGCAGATCCAGATGGATCAGTTACCTTCCGTTAAGGCAGTAGTTTTGTCCTCCTTATGGCTCTTGGTGTGTTTCTTCAGAGAGTGGCTGTTGCTGGCCCTGAAGTCACAGTGTCCGCAGCTGAGCTCTTTCTCCTGCGTGTGCATGCGCTGGTGCCTCTTCAGGTTTCCCAGAGAATTGCATGCGAATGTGCAGAACTGGCATTTGTAGGGTTTCTCTCCGGTGTGTGTGCGCACGTGCCTCTGCAGATTCACCAGCTGCGCCGAGGCATACACACAGTGCGGACACTGGTACGGTTTCTCACCGTTGTGCGTCTTCATGTGCCGCTTCAAGTGATTGGAGTAACGCGAGCTGAAACTGCACAGCTTGCAGGAGAACGTTTTAGACGTGTTTCCATCAGATCTGCTGTGGTTTATGTTCTCTAGTGTGTTGTCTGCTGGATGAGTGGGCTCCAGGGATCGGTCCAGCCGGTCGGTTTCTCCACATTGAAGGCAGTAGAGGCCACTCAGAGGGTCACCCAGCAGCTGACCGCACTCCCTGCAGGACAGATATGGTGCAAATGCAGCTTCGGGAGCCATTTCTTCACGTTCGCTCTCGGTGTCTCGAGGGTCCTCGAAGTCGCTCTCGATGCCGAGACGGTTGTAGCTGGAGCAGTCCTCATCACTGAAGCCATACACCGGCATGCCCATATCAGCTGCCACAGAGTCTGGAAGAACATCACAAGAGATGCTTGGTTATGCAGTATTTGATTATCTTTTTTTTTTTTTTATAGTTTTTACATTTACAATTTAAATCCGTACATTACCCCTCCACTACCACCGAATTGAAAGAAAAAAAAAAATAAAATAAAATAAAAAAAGGGCATATATAGCCATACACGTATACAGTACATATATACACACAAATATACTAAAAATGTATTTATAAAAAATAAAAAAAAATAAAAAAGGAAAACTACTACTACTACTACTACTAATAATAATAATAATAATAATAATAATAGTATTTGGTTATCTTAATGTTATCTTTATATAGTTATGGCAAAACGTTTTATATAATGTTATCTTTATATAGTTATGGCAAAACTTGATATGATGACTCAAAGTGTTTGAGCTGTTCTCCCATAATGATGAAGAAGATGACGACGATGATGATGATGATGATGATGATGATATTAAAAATAATAATAATAATAATAATAATGTATTACTACAACTATTGATAATAGCAATTATTATATTACATTATTATTATTATTGATATATTTCAAATAAATTATTATATTTAAAAAAAAATAATAATAATAATAATAATAATAACAACAAATATTATTGTATCATTGAAGAAAGGCCTTAAGGGTTCCTTTTTGTAAAAAACTGAAAACCGCAATATAATTATCTAATAAATAAATAAATATAAGTAATAATATAACACGCATATTATTATTATTTATTTTTTTACCTAAAATACTAATAATTAATTTAATTTAATATATAATTATTTATTTAAATAATTATTTACAATAATAGCAAATGCTTGGTATGGAATAAAATAATGCTGAGTCAATTATTACATAGGTAAGGCCCTGGTTGGCATTTTGGATCTGTGACAACAACAGTGAAATATGTATTATTATTATTATTATTATTAACAATAATAATAATAATAAATTAGTACAACTTATGATATTATGATAGCAATTATATTATTGACAATATATAAACAATTAATTATAATTATATATTTTTACAATATGAATAACAACAACAATAAATATTATTATTACTATTATTATTATTATTATTATATCACTGAAAAAAAAGGCCATAAGAGTGGCTTTTTGGGTCAGTGAAAACAGCAATATAATTATCTAATAAATAAATAAAATTATATCATATAAAATCTTTATTATTTATTATTATATTTTTTACATTTCCAAAAAAATAACAATTAAATAAATGTATCTAATCTAATCTAATCTAATCTAATCTAATCTAATCTAATATAATATAATATAATATTAGAAACTGTGTCAAATTTTGCAGCCTATTAAAACTATTAACTTATCAATTTAATAACATTATTTTTACAGTTAAACTTGTACCATTGGCACAGGTTTAGTCAAAGTATAGAACAGTAAAACGAAAAAAAGTAAAAATTAAAAATCATAAAACTTGAAGTTGTCTAAAAGTAATTAATATTCCGTCACTGACCTGGGTCTCTTTCAAAACCAACAATCCTGTAGTCATTTTCTCCAAAGCCCAGTTCCTGTCCGAGGAGGAAGTCGCTCTCCAGCACCAGGTTTTCCTGATTACCAGCAGCCACTCCATCTTCAGCTCCCACTGCACACAAACAGCACAACATCACAGTCTGAAGAATACAGTTTTATTATTCATCATGCTGGAATAACTACATCATTATATCCACATCAGTCTGACATATGAAAATAAATAGTCTTAGTAACACATTAAAGACAACTTTTAGCTGAAACGGTGGTCATTGATGATGCATAAAAGAGTCAACAGCTACCATAAAGCCACATTTTGGATGGCCTGAGTGAGGAACGACACAACAAATTTAGATTTTTGAGATATACCATAAATATCCCTTTAATATATCAGTGAATGTACTCAGCTGGTTGTGTTTTGGTGGTTTTGAATTTGGGAAAATCATTAAGTCCACTCAGCAAACCTGTATTATAGTGCAAAATATATTAACAAAGTGTCACTGGAAGTGTCACCAATTTTATTTTATTTTATTTTTTTGAACTGATGAACATATTTATTTATTTCAGAGGGCAGAATTAAATCATACACTGCAGGTGATCCATAAAGAGACTGTAAAATGGAGCATATTGTAATATGAAATTTCCTTTTTTTTATTGAAGGAAAATAATGTTTTCATACAATACAACAATAGACATTAGTTTCCTTCTTTGTAGTTTTTTGTTTTACCCAAGTCCCACCCCAAGAACTGAACATCCCAATTTTATTTTAATACAAAGTTTTAATCTATTTTTTAGACTTTCTTTTTTTTATAATTTCTTTTTATTATGCAAAGATTTCCTTTTTGTTTATATATTTTATCCCAGTTAATGTTACACACAGGCTGTTGATGTCTTGTATGTTTTTTGCTTGTTTGTTTTTTGGTTTCTTTTGTATTAGATTTGTATCTTGCAAGTTATTTATCTCTTTGAATAATTCTTCAGACTTTCTAAGTGATAGTTTGAGTATACATTGTGTAAAATGTGCAATATTTGGTTATTCATTTTGATGACCTTGAGACTAACAAATTAATACGAAGACTTAAAACATTTGACTTTTTTTATATTTTAAGAAAATGACTGATCATTTCACTAGATGAAACTCTTATTCCTCAGCTGGGATCATTTAGCACCCTTTAAAAGCTGCACTGAAACATCTAGGCATAAAATTAGTTGCCTCAAATTTTCCCTCAAGCCATATTCAGTTGCTACCGTTTTTTTTTTTGGTCAGATAATACAGTAACATTACTGTGTTTATGGTTTCTGCAACCAATTAAGCCACTTATTTGTCATTTTTTAATTTCTTATATACACAGTTAAAACAGTCAACAACGTACATAAATCATCTAGATAATATTATATATAAATGTAGAATTTTGTCTACTTTATTTTCCACTCATTTAAATATCCTTTAAGTCCTCATGTTGATATGCATATGCAATTAAAGTCAGAATTATTATCCCTCGTGTGAATTTTATTTTCTATTTCAAATATTTCCCAAATGATGTTAATAAACAGAAGAAGGAATTTTTCACAGTATTTTCTATAATATTTTTTCCTCTGAAGAAAGTCTTATTTGTTTTATTTCGACTTGAAAGCAGCTAGGGCTGTGCGATTTGGGAAAAAAAAAATTTGACATATTGCGATTTCGATTTGATTTGCGATTTAATTTTCTAGTCAAGCTTCAGCTCAATAATCTGTATTGTAGCTTCTTACTGCTAAAATGCAGTGAGTGGAACTGAAAGATATCAACTTATATTAGCAAACAACTCTGAAATTGTACTTTGCTGTTGCTACTAGATTGAGTGTCACTGGCAATACTTTTAGTTGACTTTTTAGCAAGACACTCCCCTCAGATAGCCGCCTGCGGTGCTTTTTTAGGTGCTGGTTGTTGTATTTCCTCGTGCTGTGGCAACAATTCTGCGACAGCTCTTACAAATTACCTGGTTTTGTTTGGTGTCTGTGACTTTGAAAGCAAGATATTCCAATATTACCGACATGCTGTTTTTCTTTGACCTGAATTAGTCTATTAATGCTTCTAAAGCGGCAGACACCATCATCCCACTTGTCTGCGCTTTCCTGTTTGTTTGTTTGTTTTATTGTGGGCTTTCCGCATTGTTCAGATGCGCAATTCTGATTGGGCAGAACGAAAGTGTGCTCACTCAATTGGCTAGTAAGACTGTCACACACAGACGGCAGTCACGCATTTGCTCTGGGTGGGGGAAATTATATAATATATATTTCATATCGCAGCCTCTTGCGATTAGCTAATCGCAATGTTTTAAATCGCGATTGCGATTCGATTTCGATTAATCGCACAGCCCTAAAAGCAGCTTTTAACCTTTTTTAAAACAATTTTAAAATCAATATTATTAGCCCCCTAAAGCCTGATTTATACTTTCGCCTATACTTACTATTATACTATCGCCTATACTATATATATACTTCGCCTATACTATTATACTTACAATGAGGCGCCGGAGTGGACAAAAGTCAAGCGAACACAGAGAGACCAAACGCGCGCGAGAGAGACCGAGTATGCGCGAGAGAGACCGAATATGTGCGAGAGAGACCGAATATGCGCGCGAGAGAGAGCGAGTGGATGCGAGAGAGGCCGAGTGCACGCGAGAGAGACCGAGTGAAAAAATCATCTCTCCGTTAAACAGAAATTGGGGAAAAATATAAACGAGTTCAATTTTAAAAGGAGTGATAATAATTCTGACTTCAACAGTATATGGAGAACAATCATGCATGTTTTCCTCAAAAACCTTCTCCTTTTTTAAAATAAAAATAGAAAGAAATGAACTTCAGCAAATGATGAGGGAATTAACATTTTTGAAGTGAACTGCTTTATCAACATGCTCTTGAAGAAGGAAATAAAGGTTATGATGGGAATGAATGGAGGAGGAAGGAGGCGGCAGATAAAGGCAGGGAGCGGGTCGGGGATGAGGCGACCCGAACCCACAGCAGGAACAAGAGTCTGTCCAGAGGAAGCGCAGTGAGGAAATAATGACGACAAGAGGAGGAAGTCGATCTGTTTTCACTGAGATAGAACCGAGCTCACAGACACGTAACTCAATACAAAACTACAGCTTCTGCTTGATCATTTAGACAAAAGTCTTTCCTTTAAAACTTAAATAAAAGCTCAAGAGTGACTAAATTACATGCATGGCTTTTATTAACAGAGACCGTAAAAGGAAAAAAAAAAAAAAAATCTTTTTTTTTTTTTTTTTTATATTTCCCAAATGATGTTTAACAGAGCAAGGAATTTTTTACAGTATTTATTATCATATTTTTTCTTCTGGAGAAAGTCTTAGTTGTTTTATTTTGGCTAGAATGAAAGCAGTTTTAAAAAATTTTTAAAAACCATTTAGGTCAATATTTTTAGGCCCCTTAAGTAGGGCTGTGCGATTAATTGAAATTGTATCAAGATCACGATTTGTACATGCGCGGTTTCTAAAGCACCTTACTGCACGATCTTTTTGAATGCTCCAGTCCCGACTGATACTTCTCCCGCAGTAAGCTATTTGAATCAATCACAACGCAGCTTGCCTAAACAGAGCGCGAGAACAGGAGACTAAGCTTAATAACAAATAACCTGCATAAACAAGGATTATAAGTTCTGCACAGGAGGACTTGGTGCACTAAAAAGTCAACATCTATGGTGTGGGATTACTTTGGATACAGGAAGGCTGATGTATTACAGAATCAGGTAATTTGTAAGACCTGTTAGTCACATATCACGTCTAAAAGCATGTGGAAGTGCGAGCATGTCGCTTCCTTTAGTATTTTCAACGCGCTTTGCACTCGCGCTCCTTTGTTGTTTATCGTTGCTAGCTGACCATCAACAGTTTTTCTCAGAGGACGATAAACTAACAAACCATTGCTGCAGCCCTGATTTATTTATGGAGAAAATTAAAAAGCACTGGGGGTGTTTGGGTGTTCTGTGTTTGTCGAGGTAACTAGTCAACAGAAATGTGTATATTCCATACAAAGTATGAAGCCTATTGGTCAGTGTTCTTGTTTACTTAAGTGACTTATGGATCAGCATTCTGAAAAGTTTAGATGTTTTCAACTAGGTGAGCCTGGAATACGCAAGTGCGTCGCTCCCAATGTGCGAGCGCAAGCTGCGTGCCTCCACTGGAAATAATGAACTTGTTCACTCAAAAGACGCGATATGTGAACGGTCTATTTCACGGCAGCGTCACAAAGAGGTTTATGATCTATGCATGGCAAAAAATCTGTGAACATGTAGAAAAGTACACGCAACTACTTCTGATGTGTGGTCAAGCAGAACATTGGAGCCTTACTCGAGTTTGACGGCACGCGCACACACACACAGCCTATTTGTTTTGCCATAGGTCTGTTCTAGAGACAATGTGCTACCCCTTTATTAGGTGATTTTTAATTTATTTTTTGCCTTATGTCTGTTTTAGAGATATGTTACAGGTCTTTGATAAAGATCTAATTGTTTTCCTTTGGAAATATGTTTCAGATTCACACTGTAAATGTCTGTGTGTGTCAAAATCGTGATTAAAATCGAAATCACAATATTGTTCAAGAAAATCACGAACGGTTTCTTTTGCCCATATCGCAAAGCCCTACCCTTAAGCAATATACAGGGGGGGTAATAATTCAGGAGGGCTTATAATTCTAACGTCAACTGTATATTGCGATATGAACCAGATGACTTGAATATCTCTATTTGGAAAGAACTTATCATTTTAGATTGATGATTCTGTAGAGAAGTGAATCTGCATAAAATGTAATAAACAATCTACAAGCACTGATAAATACAATAAAGAAAAAGATACCAATTAAATAAACAGTTTATGGTCTTCTAAGGAGTCAAACAGTATTCAGGTTCTGTTATTGAACAATCAAATGTAAAATAATGCTGCAAATGTATCATTATTAAAGTTACAAATGGCACAATTTCTTATGCCTGAATGCTTTTAAAATTCTTATACAGTCAAAGGCCTCAAAAACACACATATTATAAACTATAATCCAGACTCAACATTGCATATCCTGCGATGTGACTACAGCAAATTATCAGATTGCAATATCGATGATGAAACGTTATATTGTGCAGGCCTAATTTTTAAGATATTATTGCAACATTAAGAATTAATAAAAATTAAAGCTTAATATGAGTGAAAGTAATGTGAAAAAAAATATATACAATGACCAGAGTTTTAAAAAATTGATAAATTGATGGAAAGAAACCAATCCTTACTCATTAACATCAATGTATATGCACAACAAAAAGCAATCTGATTTGACATTCAGTTAATATAATTCAGTTTAAGTGTTCGGTCTAAGGCAGTGTTTCTTAACCACGCCCCTGGAGGACCACCAGCTCTGCACATTTTTCATGTCTCCTTAACCAACCAAACCTGAATCAGATCATCAGCTCATTAGCAGAGACTGAAAGACCTGTAATGGGTGAGACAGACGAAGGAGACATCCAAAACATGCAGTGGTCCTCCAGGAACATGGTTGAGAAACACTGGTCTAAGTTATCGATTTAAGTTGAAGTGATTGATTAATATTAACAAGAATAAACAAAATCACATGGATTTCAACTAGGGAAGCTCTGCCTGATCAATATCAGTCAATAATTACATGCTTTAACTCAAAATAATCAAATACTATATCTCAGAATCAGTAATCCCTAAATTTAGCCGATCTAACAAATCGAATGCAACTTCACAACGTGAGCAATTTGATGTTGTAAGGACCCTGGTCAGTATTTCACTGGGCCAAAATAAAATATATGAATAATATAAAATATATAAATAACAATAAAATGCCCCACAAATTCAAGACGAACGTGGAAAGACGTGTCTATCATTTAAAAATAATTAGGGTAAAGTTGGTTTCATATTCGCACATTCGGACTTTCTCTTTAATAATATAAATTCAGAAAAGTATTATTTGCAAATTCATTCATTTTCCTTCAGCTTAGTCCCTTTATTCATCCGGGATCACGACAATGGAATAAACCACCAACTTATCCACTATATATTTTACACAGCGGATGCCATACCAGCTGCAACCCAGTACTGGGAAACATCCATACACACTCATTCACACACACTCATACACTATGGCCAATTTAGTTTATTCAATTCCCCTATAGCGCATGTGTTTGGACTGTGGGAGAAACCAGAGCACCCGGAAAAAACCCACGCCAATACGGTGAGAACATGCAAACTCAAAAACGCCAACTGACTCAGCCGAGACTCGAACCAGCAACCTTCTTGCTGTGAGGTGACAGTGCTAACCACTGAGCGAACGTGTCACCCTATTTGCAAATTCTAAATAGGGAAATCATATTAGCAGCCAATGACTATCAAAGTATTGCTCACAGTCAATTAAATAGTGCTAATGTTGAATGAAGTCATACTTGCATGTGATTTCAGACCCAATATTGAAAGTAGCATGGTAAACAATATAGGGACCGTGTCAATGTTCAAAAATGAATGAATGTGCGAATATAAAACCAACTTTACCTCAATTTTTGATTATACACTATTAAAATGTGTAAAATTCAAGGAAAAATAGTCAACCTGTGAGTTGAGGTGAAATCAAGTGAGATGTGAATGTACAGACGTGACCAAAAGTTTTGAGAATGACACAAATATTAGTTTTCACAAAGTTTGCTGCTAAACTGCTTTTAGATCTTTGTTTCAGTTGTTTCTGTGATGTACTGAAATATAATTACAAGCACTTCATATGTTTCAAAAGGTTTTTATCGACAATTACATGACATTTATGCAAAGAGTCAGTATTTGCAGTGTTGGCCCTTCTTTTTCAGGACCTCTGCAATTCGACTGGGCATGTTCTCAATCAACTTCTGGGGTAAATCCTGACTGATAGCAACCCATTCTTTCATAATCACTTCTTGGAGTTTGTCAGAATTAGTGGGTTTTTGTTTGTCCAGCTGCCTCTTGAGGATTGACCACAAGTTCTCAATGGGATTAAGATCTGGGAAGTTTCCAGGCCATGGAAACAAAATATCAACGTTTTGGCCCCGAGCCACTTAGATATCACTTTTGCCTTATGGCACGGTGCTCCATCGTGCTGGAAAATGCATTGTTCTTCACCAAACTGTTGTTGGATTGTTGGAAGAAGTTGCTGTTGGAGGGTGTTTTGGTACCATTCTTTATTCATGGCTGTGATTTTGGGCAAAATTGTGAGTGAGCCCACTCTCTTGGATGAGAAGCAACCCCACGCATGAATGGTCTCAGGATGCTTTACTGTTGGCATGACACAGGACTGATGGTAGCGCTCACCTTTTCTTCTCTGGACAAGCCTTTTTCCAGATGCCCCAAACAATCGGAAAGGGGCTTTATTGGAGAATATGACTTTGCCCCAGTCCTCAGCAGTCCATTCGCCATACTTTTTGCAGAAGATCAATCTGTCCCTGATGTTTTTTTTGAGAGAAGTGGCTTCTTTGCTGCCCTTCTTGACACCAGGCCATCTTCCAAAAGTCTTCGCCTCACTGCGCGTGCAGATGCGCTCACACCTGCCTGCTGCCATTCCTGAGCCAGCTCTGCACTGGTGGCACTCCGATCCCGCAGCTGAATCCTCTTAGGAGACGATCCTGGTGCTTGCTGGACTTTCTTGGACGCCCTGAAGCCTTCTTAACAAGAATTGAACCTCTTTCCTTGAAGTTCTTGATGATGCTATAAATTGTTGATTTAGGTGCAATCTTAGTAGCCACAATATCCTTGCCTGTGAAGCCATTTTTATGCAACGCAATGATGGCTGCACGCGTTTCTTTGCAGGTCACCATGGTTAACAATGGAAGAACAATGATTTCAAGCATCTCCCTCCTTTTAACATGTCAAGTCCTCCATTCTAACCCAATCAGCCTGACATAATGATCTCCAACCTTGTGCTCGTCAACATTCTCACCTGAGTTAACAAGACGATTACTGAAATGATCTCAGCAGGTCCTTTATTGACAGCAATGAAATGCTGTGGAAAGTTTTTTTCAGGATTATGTTAATTTTCATGGCAAAGAAGGACTATGCAATTCATCTGATCAATCTTCATAACATTCTGGAGTATATGCAAATTGCTATTATAAAAACTTAAGCAGCAACTTTTCCAATATTTATGTAATTCTCAAAACTTTTGGCCATGACTGTACACGTAACTGACAGGCTTTGGATTTAACTATTTTCTAAATATTAATGAAGATACGATGCGATGATTTTCAATATTAGAAAAATATGTACAAGCTGTAGGATCTCAAGAGCAATTGTAAAAATCTCAAAAACATGAATGAGACCATCAGACAATGAGAGATAAATTGAATTTTGAGAATAACACTCCGTTTGTATGATCTTGTTAATTATTGTCAAAAGAAATAAACACAATCACGCTTTATCCCACAGTAAAATAAACGAAAAATCTTAAGTGGTTAAAGAAAAAAATTCAACCTGTAAACTGAAGTGAAATCAAGTGAGATGTGAATGTATACTTACACTTGACTGTCAGGCAGTGGATTGAACTATTTTCCAAATATTAATAAAGATATGGCGATGATTTTCAATACTAGAAAATATGACTTTTGCTGCTTGTTCAAACTACTTATTTAAAATGAGTTGAAACAACACAATTCTTAAGGGTTTTTGCGACAACTTAATTATTTTATGTTCAATCCACTTAAATTTGTAAAAACGTTTAAGTTAACTCGATTTGTGTTGGGACAACATGAAGGAATTGTGAGGAAACCAGCATTTTTTACAGTGTAGGATTTTAAGAGGAATTTTAAAACTTTGAAAGAAATAAATGAGAAATAAATTTCTCCTTTATAATATAATTTCAGAAAAGTATTATTTGCAAATTCTAAATAGCGAAATCATATTAGCAGCCAATGACTATCAAAGTATATTGTTCACAGTCAAATAAATGGTGCTAATATTGTTGTTTTTTTGGAACTTATTTTTATTAGAAAAAACAACATCGCATAGAATACAATAGTGTAAGAGTTTTTGTTTTTTGCATGTTAGACCGTCAATTTCTGGCTACCAAAATGGTTGTAAATACTTGTACAAAAAAAAAAAAAAACATTCTTAGGACATAAAAAAAGAGAGAAAAGAATAATAATAGACAAAAATAAATAAATAAATAAAACTAGAATAATAATAATAATAATAATAATAATTTTAAAAAAGTGGAGAAAGGAAGTTAGAAAAATTGGTTTTTGAAGTCGTAATGCATATGTTATTTGTTCCATTGGATACAGTTCCCACACTTTTTGAATCCAAGCATTATAGGATGGAGGTTCAGAATTTTGCCATCTGCATGTGATGCACTTCAAAGCTGCAGCAAGTAGGAGTTGTAATAAGTGAATTTTTGATCTGCCATCGAAGCCCTCAGGGCATACCCCTAGCAGAGCAACTGTGGGATCTTCAGAAAATTCATAATGGAAGATTTCCTTAAGGGCATTAAATACCTCTTTCCAATAGTTACTTAATTTAGGGCACGACCACAGAATGTGGGTGTGGTTACCAATATTCTGTCCGGTGCTAATGTTGTTTTGAAGTCATACTTGCATGTGATTTCAGACCGAATATTCAAAGTACCAAAGTAAACAATATAGAAAGCATGTCACAAACAAATTGTCACTGAACGAATGTCCACAATATAAAACTAACTTTACCTAAATACCATCAGATAATGAGAGAAAGATTGAACTTTGAGAAGTACACTCCGTTTGTAAGCTCTTCTTGATTATTGTCAAAAGAAATAAACACAATCATGCCTTTCCCCACAGTAAATTAAACTAAGTGATGATTTTCAATATTAGAAAAAAAATTTGCTGGTTGTTCAAACTATTTATTTAAAATGAGTTAAAACAACACAATTCTTAAGGGTTTTTTGGGACAACTTAATTGTTTTATGTTCAATCCACTTAAGTTTGTAAAAAAAAAAAAACATTTTGTTAACTTAATCAACTTGTTTTGGGACAACATGAAGGAATTGTGAGGAAACCAGATTTTTTTACAGTGTAGGATTTTAAACCTCAAAAAAAATGAATGAGACCATCAGATAATGAGAGATAATGAGAGACAAACAGAGTGTAATTCTCAAAATTCAATCTATAAGCTCTTAATTAACATCAAAAGAAATACACAATCACGCTTTATCCCACAGTAAATTAAACAAAAAAATCGTAAGAAGTTAAAGAATCAAATGAGATGTGAATGCATACTTACACTTGACAGAGTTTTTTGGGACAACTTAAGTGGATTCAACCTAAAACAATTAAGTTTGTAAAAACGTTTAAGTTAACTTAATTGACTTGTGTTGGGACAAAATGAAGGAATTGTGAGGAAACCAGCATTTTTTACAGTGTATGATTTTAAGAAAGAAATGAATGAGACCATCAGAATTGAGGTAAAGTTGGTTTTATATTCACACATTCAGACTTTCTCCTTTATAATATAATTTCAGATAAGTATTATTTGCAAATTCAAAATGGCGAAATCATATTAGCAGCCAATGACTATCAAAGTACAACATTGTTCACAGTCAAATAATAGTGCTAATGTTGTTTTGAAGACATACTTGCATGTGATTTCAGACCGACTATTCAAAGTACCATGGTAAACAATATAGGGAGCGTGTCCAAATATAAAACTAACTTTACCTCAATACCATCAGATAATGAGAGATAGAATGCATTTTGAGAAGTACACTCCGTTTGTAAGCTCTTCTTGATTATTGTCGAAATAAACACAATTATGCTTTTTCCCAACAGTAAATTAAACAAAAAATCGTAAAAAGTTAAAGACAACATTAAACCTGTTGAGTTAAAGGGCACCTATGATGAAAATCATTTTTTTTAAGCTGTTTGGACAGAACTGTGTGTAGGTATAGTGTGTCCACAGTCATATTGGGGTGATATAAACACAATAAGTCTCTTTTTTTATTTTTATTTCCTGACGTTAAAATAGCATCCAAATCCCTCCCATTTTGAGGCCGACCACAACGTGACGTAGAAGTGCGGTTTCCCCGCCCACCGAATTGATTGACAGCTGCGTATTAACATGTCTCCGTAGTAACGCGTATAATCATATCAACAAGACAGGACGTGCGCAAAGCAACCGGGAATAAAAGATCTGTTCAGCTCTCTGTGATCATCAATCATCATCAAATGTGATCAAGAGTGAGTTTTACAAGTTTACCACGTTTTTAAAACAGTGCATGTTTGTAATGAATTACAGCGATTTACTTCAGCTTTACTTTATCACCACAGCCGTGTGTCAGTACAATTATAAAAGAAGACGCTTCAATCCCGGTTTGTGGCCGTTAAATCAGGTTTATTTTGTACATTAACATAACGAACATCCATACAGCAGTGCATATTAATGTGTATCCTGTCACATTTGCCGTGCAAAAACAGTGCAAAGTTAAACGCGCGCGCTGTCTGTGTGTGTGTATCCGTGTGTGTGACTAATTTTTGCAACTCCACAACAAATTTTGTGTGTGACTAATCTTTGCAACTCCACAACAAATACATCAAATAATTATTGGGAAAGTTCTTACTGAAATATTTCTCACAAACTTTACGTGAGATCTGCTTCCTTCACGTCTGTCTGTTATCTGAGGCAGCCGAGGGCGGAGATTGAGGCACACTCTGACAGGCACGTGGGAACGGTGGGCGGGGAGAACTAGCATTATAAATAATAATATATAATCTGTAATAATAAATAATCTGATGGGTGTTTTGAGCTGAAACTTTACAGACACATTCTGGAGATACAAAAGTCTGGAAAAAGGGGTAAACTAGGTGCCCTTTAAGTGAAATCAAGAGAGATGTGAATGTAGACACTTACACTTGACTGACAGGCTTAATCGACTTGTGTTTGGACAACATGAAAGAATTGTGAGGAAACCAGCTTTTTTTACAGTGTAGGAATTTTAAAAACCTCTAAATAAATGAATGAGACCATCAGATAATGAGAGATAGATTGAATTTTGAGAATAACACTCCGTTGGTACGCTTTTGTTGATTATTGTAAAAAGAAATAAACACAACCATGCTTTATTGAAGATTTATATTCAAACATTCGTTTAGTGTCAGCTTGTGACATGCTCCCTATATTGTTTACCATGATACTTTGAATATTCGGTGTGAAATCACATGTAACTGAGCAATTCCATACAAATGTCAACCTCGCCATGAAAACAAATTATGTTTTCACCAAAGTACGGAAACTGTTTCTAAGTTTTTTGTGTAAGCAAGTATTTTAAACTACTTTAGAAATACTCAAAAATGTATGTCAATGTTTTCAAACTATTATATTTGATTTACCAAAGTCACACAAGTGGCAATTTCACATCTGTCACATACATAGCGGACAGATGTCACATCTATAACGACACGTTTTCTTCATAAATGTAAAAATAAAATCAATCATTTTTTGTTCTATAGTGACAGAACTCTTATCCTTTTGATTATCATTATTTCTTTTGGGTTGTGCAGTTTCATTCACAGAATTTTTACAAAGTATGTTGTATACTGTAAACTTGCATACTTTTTTGGTCACATCCATAACGCATGTTTATTTCCCTCATTTAAAGTACAAAACATGTTAACAGATTGATATTTTTCTTGTCCCTTAACTGTGGTCAGCTGTTCAGGAAAATATAAACAGGTGTTTCAATATAATGTTAACATATAATTTCTATGTGAATTTCAGTGAATACTCAAATTACCGTAATTGAGTAGTTTTTCTCAGGAATTGTAATTTACTGAGTAGTTTTAAAAATGTGTACTTTTACTCTCACCTGAGTACATTTTTAGTGCAGTATCGGTACTTTTACTCCACTACTTTCCTTCAACCTGCAGTCACTACTTTATTTTTTCTTGTCTATGGGGATTAGAAAAATCAGTCCTGTGATTCCTGTCCAATCAAATCACATATAGAAGGTAAATCGCATCATAATGAACTACCTCAAGACATGTGCGCTTTATAATTGCAGCAAACTGTTTGGAAGCATTAAAAGTGTCCAAGAAGATGTCCAAAATCTTTACACGCATTGACCCAGAGACTGTTTAGATGCATGTCACTGATGAGAAGATGATGGATGTTTACTGTATGATGACCGAAATGGCCTTAAACACCCAGCAGGCACAAGACATCAACATAACGTCAGATTGACGTTGTACCCTAACGTCATGGGGTGAAAATCAGGTTGACGTCAGAACTCAACGTCAGGCCAACGTCAATGTCCAACCTAAAACCAACCAAATATCTACATCTAATGATGTTCCAGCTTGACGTTGTGTGGATGTTACCACTATGACATCTATCAGACGTTGGATTTTGGTTGCCAAAACGAATGAATAAATGTCAGTATTTGATGTTAATATGACGTTGGTTTAAGATGTTGGCTCGACGTTGGATTTTGGTCACCTGACATCACGACCGAAGTCTAACCTAATATTAACATCTTATGACATTGTGTGCCTGCTGGGCAATAACTAGATGCGCTACAGAATGTTACATTTACACACACACATGCACAAATTACATGTAAATGCATCAGGTTTTTACAGCGTGATACTCACTACTCTTAAGTACTTTTTGAAATGCCAACTTTTACTTCTAACAGGTACTTTTACTCTACTTGCACTACATTTTTAGTCAAATAATGGTACTTTTACTTGAGTAAGATTTTTCAGTACTCTTTCCACCACTGGTGAATTTATGTTTTGAGTTTTTACTGCAAATGTCACATCCATAACGCTGGAATTGCTCAACTATGACTTGAAAACAACATTAGCACGATTTAATCGACTGTGAACAATGTTGTACTTTGATAGTCATTGGCTGCTCATATGATTTCACTACTTAGTATTTGCAAAGAATACTTTTTTATATTATATTATTAAGGAGAAAGTACGAATGTGTTAATATAAAACCAACTTTACCTCAATCCACGCACAGTACAATAAGCAACAAATCGTAAGAAGTTAAAGAAAACATTCAACCTGTTAACTGAAGTGAAATCAAAGAAGACGTGAATGTACACTTACACTTGACAGGCTGAGGATTGGACTGTTTTCTCCTGGGCATTTTTGTCCTGATTGTGTGTCTTTATAATCAGCAGTTCCCTGTTGAGCTGATCTTCATCGCCATCATCTTCCTCTTCCTCATTTTCCTCTTCCTCCCCAGAACAAAGAGTTCCTCAAATCACTCAAACACCCGGTCAGACGCGCTTCATCACAAATATCCCCAAAAATCATCTCCAAACAACTGTTACTACTGGAGTTAGCGTGAGCTAATAATACACTATAAATATTACACACATACGAAGCTATTAAACGCGGTCATTCACAAGTATATGATCTCCACATCGCCAGACTGAAGCTTGAAGACGCTTATTTACCTGCCTCAAATAAAAACTAGCCAATTTAGGGTGTAATTTGAGTTCATCCTCTTGTCAGTCGGAGGCTAACTAGCATGACGGCTAGCCCCAAAAGCAGAACATACAATAAAAGTCCAGTGTTTGTAAGTTTGTGAGCAGCAGCGGGGACATTAGACTCTTTCCGTGGGAAATCACTGGTTTGTGTGGATTTCTGTGCCGGTGAAGTGTCTCCGTGTGCTGGAGAAGTGAAAGTCCACAAGTTTCATTGCTGCTGGAGTTGTTGTTATGGGAATGTACAGCACAGGAAGTGATTGTAAGAGTTCAGTGAGAAGCGGGGAAACAGCGACACCCAATGGACAGTCTGCAGAACTGCAGGACTACATCTTTTTATAATAATAATAATAATAATAATAATAATAATAATTTTATCTCTCTAATTAATATAAATTTACAAGGTTATTCTTCATTAGGGCTTCACAATATATCGTTTAATCATCAATATCGCAGTGTGCACATCTGCTATAGTCACATGGCAGGATCTTCATTGTCAAGTATGGATTATTGTTGACCAGGAGCTTGTAGATTGATGGCCCAAAAAATAGCTATTGTGGATTTAAAGTTTATAATTTGTGTCTGCTTGTTCTCTGTTAAACATATCAAGTGAGTTTAAAGCATTGAGGCACAAGAAACAATAGCATTTGTAGCTTTAACAAAGATACACTGAATAAAATTTTACATTTTACATTAGATATTTAACCCTTGTGCACTGTTTAAATTGACTGCCCTTTTGTTATGTTATGATGAAAACATCCACTGATTGAAACTGCTGTAAAATGCATCAGATAAATTTTATTTATTTGGTTTTTTTTGCATTAATCTGTTAATCAACCTCAGTCCTGATCAAAACTACTAAATTGTTTTGAAAATTACAGGATTTTAACTCTTTAATGGCCAAATTCACAAATGATATCACTGATTTGGTGAGAAAAAACACACAAAATGACATATTTTCAATATAAAAAAGTAATCCAGGTAGACTGGATTTTTTATCAAAGTCTTGGACATGTGAACGATTAGTAAGATTTTCTTTTTTTTTTGTTAGATTTTCATTATTTCTCCCTAATTTACTGTTAGTGGCTGTTTTTGCTCCATTGACTTCCATTATAAGCACATTTGATGGTGCATAAATACACAGTCTTTGTTTTTGTTTACTCCATGTAGTTCTGAGAGCTGAGATGCATATTTTGATTTTCTCAGACACATCAAGGTAAGTGCGCAAAAGTCACTCTCACAGACACACACTTTAATTTGCTGTTAATCTCCATATAAAATCCAGAAACTAAGCTTTTTTTTAAAGGGTTAATGGTGGCAACTGATGATCAACAGTAAAAATGACAAATTGTACCTCTTCCCAACAATGGAAAACCACAAAATCAAGAATGCATGATTATATGGTGTCATGGCTTTGTAATAATAAAAAAAAGTGGTTATAATTGAAGTCAATGGGGCAAAAACAGCCACCGACAATAACCTAGGGAGAAAAAATGAAAATCAATCAAAAACAATGCTGTTTCACATGTCCAAGACTGCGATAAAAGATTTCTAAAAATCCAGTCCACAATTACTTTTTATATTGAAAATACGTCATTTTGTGAGTTTTTTTTTCACCAAATCAGTGACATCATTTGTGAATTTGGAAATCAAAGAGTTAAAATCCTGTAATTTTTCTAAGCAATTTAATAGTTTTGATCAGGACTGAGGTTGATTAACAGATTTCTGCAAAAAAATATTTATCTGATGCATTTTTACAGCAGTTTAATCAGTGGATGTTTTCACCCCGAACATAACAAAAGGGCAGTCAATTTGCCCAGAGTGTATCGTTGACTTTTTAAAAAAAAATTAAAAACATTTTCCCAAAATATGTGTCAAAATAATATTTGTCACCAAAAATCCTTCCACTAGCTAAAACATAGAAACAGTTATGGAAAAATTAAGGCTCAAAATCACCCCCAAGTGGATGAAAACATCCCCAACAGTACATAAGGGTTACAATTTTTTGTACAACTAGCATTAAGACTTAGCAGACAAATATAAAGTATATATATATATATATATATATTTTGTTTTCCTCTCTCTCTCTCATTTGTATGTTTTTCCCCTATAAAAATGTAGATTAAGGTTAATTTTAAAGCCTATGCCAATCATTCTGAAATTATGAATTCTACACAAACAGTTATTCAATCCATCTGGTGAAATATATTTCATATCATAATATATATCGCTGAAAATTGTAATATTGCAATGTCAATTTTTTTTCCCAATATCGCGCCACCCTATTCTGCATCATTGGTAGTGTTGTTAAGTGGTTACGTTCTGTGTGATTACTAGGCAGTTGCTATGTTATTCTGGGAGGTTGCTAGCTATTGCTATTACAGGAGGGGGTTGGAGGGAATTGACCCCCCTAAATAACAATTGATCCCCCCTGAAGGACATCAAAACAAGATGTATGGGGGGTCAGCCCTTTAATAGGAAGAAACAGCTTTCTCTGATCTATATCTTAAGTATTAATAATAAAAAAAATTATAATATAAATATACATTTGATCCCCCCATAACGGTTTATACCATTGTGAATGTATAATGCGCCAATCAATGCTAGGAAAAATATGATTCTGAAACTGGCAGTTCTAGAGCATCTAAACATCTTAAGTATTCACAAAACACGTTTCTTGTAATATAGGTGTTTATATCTGCATGTAGCCTAAAAAACAGAAAGATTAGACACATAATTTGTATAGTTTGACCTACAGTAACCTCTAAAATAGTCATTAAATATCCTTCAAAACACTGAAAACCTATACATTTTATTAATAAATTAGATGTAATTTAAATACATTCATAAATTTGATTCACTGAAGCATGTATTACCAAACTACTACCGAAAAAAGTTGACCCCCCCCCCGATTGTCTATGTATGATTCGCAGACTGGTTGCTAGGGTATTCTGTGAGGTTGTTAGGTTTATATGTATTATCATTTAAATTAAAAATATATAAAATGTCACAGCAAGAATTTCTGTGTGGAGTTTGCATGTTCTCCCCGCGTTGGCGTGAGTTTCCTCCGGGTGCTTCGGTTTTCCACACAAGTCCAAAGACATGCGCTATAGGTGAACTGAGTAAGCTAAATTGGCCGTAGTGTAAAAATGTGTGTGAATATGAGTGTATGGGTGTTTCCCAGTGAAGGGTTGCAGCTGGAAGGGCATCCGCTGTGTAAAACATATGCTGGATAAGTTGGTGTGGTGTGCCCCAGATTAATAAAGGGACTAAGCCGAAAAGAAAATGAATTAATTCATTATATAATTATTAATATTCAAGCATTAAATTCATAATTTAGTTTTGTTGGAATGTAAGACTGAGAATAAGCATATTAAAATTGAGCCGGAATAATTTCCTAAACACCTAATATGATTAGAAATTAATATTAAAATGAATAACACACACAAGCATTCAATTCAGTATTTTGTTTTGTTGGAATGTAAGATTGAGAATAAGCATTAAAATTGAGCATGAATATTTTCTTAAACACCTACGATGATTAGAAACCTATTACATTGTATAGTTCATAATTATTTTAATATTCACAAATGAAGAAGCTAGCTCTCTGCAACTCTCACATGGTCGCCCACTGAAGCTAAGCAGGGCTGCACCTGGTCAGTACCTGGGTGGGAGACCACATGGGAAAGCTAGGTTGCTGCCAAAAGTGGAGTTAGTGAGGCCTGCAGGGGGCGCTCAACCTGTAGTCTGTGTGGGTCCTAATGCCCCAGTATAGTGAAGGGTGTTGTCTTTCGGATGAGACAGTAAAACGATTGTTAAAAATCCCAAGATGTCCTTGGTAAAAGAGTAGGGGTTTAATCCTGGCTAAACTTGCCCACTGGCCTCTGTCCATCATGCCTCCTAACCATCCCCATATCATAATTGGCTTCATCACTTTGTCTCCTCTCCACCAATCAGCTGGTGTGCGTCTGGCGCAATATGGCTGTCATTGCGTCATCCAGGTGGATGCAGTACCCTTTTTTGGACACTTGAGGGCACTAGCTTGTTTTGTAGTTGAACCACATTTCCTATAATCCTTTGCATTTTATTGTGTTACAGCTGTTTCTTGTTTGTTAATTTATCCCTGACTTTATAAACCTTTTTGTCTTGTGTTTTAGTTGTCGTAGGATTTTTTTTTTTGGGGGGGAATTTTGGATTCTTGTTTGTTTTTGTTAGCACTAATACCCAGTTTAGTATTTGCTGATTTCACGAGATGGAGAATCACAGAACACAAAAATCCATGTGCAGCAATTTATTTAAATAAATAAAAATAATAAAAATAAATAAAGGATAATCCCAATCTTGCACAGGAACTACAAGCAAGATACAAAAATCTAGAAATGAGTCCAGACTAAAGAACTGACAAAAACCCAAAAATCTAGTTTAATACTAAACTAGATCACCAAACAGACATGAGGGACAAACAAAATCTTAAGGCAACTAAAACACAAGACAAAAGGGTTTATAAAGACAGGGATAAATTAACAAACAGGAAACAATGTAATCAGAAGTGCAAAGGATTATAGGAAATGAAGTTCAACTACAAAACAAGCTAGTGCCCTCAAGTGTCCAAAAAAG
>CAIGQV010017386.1:28426738-28447195 GCA_903798115.1 Danio jaintianensis
AGGGTGGAGCTATCAGTCCTTTGGGGCGGGGCTATCAGTCCTTTAGGGTGGAGTTATCAGTCCTTTATGGTGGAGCTGTCAGTCCTTTATGGTGGAGCTATCAGTCCGTTGGGGCGGAGTTATCAGTCCTTTGGGGCGAAACTATCAGTCCTTTGGGGCTGAGTTATCAGTCCTCTGGGGCGGAGCTATCAGTCCTTTAGGGTGGAGCTATAAGCTCATTTAAGGTGGAGCTATCCGTCATTTAGGGTGGAGCTATAAGTCCTTTAGGGTGGAGTTATAAGCCATTTATGGCAGAGCTAACAGTCATTTATGGCGGAGCTATCAGTCATTTAGAGTGGAGCTATAAGCCATTTAGGGTGGAGCTATCAGTCCTTTAGAGTGGAGCTATCAGTCCTTTAGAGTGGAGCTATAAGCCATTTAGGACGAAGCTATAAGCCATTTAGGGTGGAGCTATCAGTCCTTTAGAGTGAAGCTATAAGTCCTTTAGGGCGGGGCTATCAGGCATTTAGGTCGGGCTATTAGGCATTTAGGTCGGGCTATTAGGGCGTCTTATTTCTGCTCTGAATTTGTCCAATTGTCTGTCTTCCTTCATTTTGTTAGCAAAGTCTGTCTTTCAATAATCCAATCAGTTGCCAAAGAACAAAATCATGCACTGCCCTAAATTTTTTTCTCATTTCATGAACGTTTCAAGTGGATGTACCCAATACCATAATGCATTCTTCCTGTGAGAGTTCCTGTGCTGAATGAACCTTTGACCACAAGATGGCATCCACATTGGAATCCTATCAGTGTAAGTTTCTAAATAAATGACTATTTAATTGTTAAATTAACATTTGTAAATATGGCAGAAATCAAAATACTTTTATTACTAACAGACAGTAATATGAGGTATGATTTTTAACATCTCTACTTTAAGCAACTAAAAGTGTTGACATATTTACATGCAACTGCATCAATATGCACAACAACAATTATATTTAATAAATATCCGCTGAATGCATAACAAAGCATGTTCAGATGCTAATTAAAAATATCACAGGGGCTCATACTCCTCATTTGTCAGTCGCTTTGTGTCTGCTAAATTAATGAATGTAAATGTATGCAGATTATCAAGTGTCAAGTGAAAAAGTTACGACACCCTTTTGAATATCATGCCTTTACATATCAGGACATAATAAAAAATTATCTGGTCTTTAGCAGGTATTAAAAATTGTAAGATAAAACCTCAGATGAACAACATCAGATGACATCCCACAGTGTGTTATTATTTATTTCACAAAAATAAAGCTAAGATAGAAAAGCAATGGGTGACAAACTTATGATTCAGATCCTGTAGATGCACTTTTATCAGTAATGACTAAAGTCCTGATTTTCTGGATGAGCTTCTGCGTCTCTCAGATCATTCTGGAGGAGTTTTAGAGATTTCTGCATTTCAGTCAGGATGAGCCCTGGACTTTGTCTTACTATTGAACATCTTGATGTTTAGTGTTTTCTTCTTCTTCAGCTGTTGTGTTGTAGATTTGCTGCTGTATTTGGGATCATTGCCCAGTTTTGTCTCAGCTTTATCTGTGTCACGGTCATTGTGTTCACACACACCTGAAGCTCCAGACCAACACACTGATCAAACTAATGCTCATCATCAGTTCAGGCGTTTGATTAGCACTGCCTGACTTATTATTTTTTGCTAATGCTATATGTTGTTGTTTATCGGAGGCATTATTTCCCAAATTTTAAGACCTACCAAAGATCAAATAATTTTCTAATTTTCTTAAATGGACACATTGGAATTTCATAAGGAATCCTATTCAACTTTATCACATGTAGATATGATACATATAGAAGTATCACTTTACTTCTAATCGGGCGTCATGGTGGCGCAGTGGGTAGCTGGGTCAGTTGGCATTTCTGTGTGGAGTTTGCATGTTCTCCCCGTGTTGGCGTGGGTTTCCTCCGGGTGCTCCAGTTTCCCCTCACAGTCCAAACACATGCGCTATAGGTGAATTGAATAAGCTAAAATTGGCCGTAGTGTATGTGTGTGAATGCGGGAGTGTGTGGCTGTTTTCCAGTGATGGGTTGCAGCTGGAAGGGCATCCGCTGCGTAAAACATATGCTGGATAAGTTGGTGGTTCATTCCGCTGTGGCGACCCTTGATTAATAAAGGGACTAAGCCGAAAAGAAAATGAATGATCTTCAAATCAGGGGTGGACTTTACCAATAAGCAAGGTAAGCAGCCGCTTATGGCCCCGGGAAATTAGGGGGCCACGACCAATGCCAAGAAGCCTATTTTAATCATATAGATTTTAACATTATTATTTGTTTTCAAAACCGGGAGCCCCCACAAATAATGAAACATTCCTTCCGTACTGCACATGCGCGAGGTGTGAGCGGTTCAAAGACACTGCCAGTCTCCCAGCGATCAGAGTAGAGCAGAAGTAGAGGCAGGTAGAGTGTGCAAGAGTGAGAATTTTGAGAATATTTGGGAAAAAAAAAGTAGAAATAAGACAAACAATGAAACGCAGCTACCTCCGCGATCCTGCTTTCTGGCTAAAACACCTGTCAGAAGATGAGCGCTGTGAGCTTGTTAGGAGAGGACCTGTTCAAATAAAATAACATTTCCCAGCGAAACGTAACGGCCGCCGATACACAAACAGCAATTATTCAATTCATATGAAAAATGGTGGCAGGGTTTTGATTGATTGTGAATTAAATTTGTTTAAATGTTTTTTTTAACATTTATATTAAAATCTAAAATCACAAAAATTGCTAATTAACTGTAAAAAATTTAAACTGTAAATTTTTTTTGTGAATTAATTGCATTTCATTTTACTTTAAGTAGATAAAGGATCCTTTAAATATTAAAATATATAAAATATACATTAAATAAGGTGGCACGGTGGCTCAGTGGTTAGCACTGTTGCCTCACAGCAAGAAGGTCGCTGGTTTGAGCCTCGGCTGGGCCAGTTGGCATTTCTGTGTGGAGTTTGCATGTTCTCCCCGTGTTGGTGTGGGTTTCCTCCGGGTGCTCTGGTTTCCCCTACAGTCCAAACACATGCGCTATAGGTGAATTGGGTAAACTAAATTGGCCGTAGTGCATGAGTGTGTGTGTGAATAAGTGTGTGGGTGTTTATCAGTACTGGGTTGCGGCTGGAAGGGCATCCGCTGCGTAAAACATATGCCAGAATAGTTGGCGGTTCATTCCGCTGTGGCGACCTCTGAAATAGAGACTACGCCAAAGGACAATGAATGAATGAATAAATACTTTAAATATTTTTTATATACTTTTTATATATATTTAAACACTTTTTAACATGCAGTTTATTTACAAAAAAAAGATAATCTACAGAGTAAAAAATGTGTAGAGAATAATCAATAATGTGTAAAATATCAATAGAGAAAGAGATTGTTTTGAGTTTCAATGCTAGGGCCTCCTGGAACTGCTTTGGGCCCCCAAATCACTCAAATCAAGTCCGTCCCTGCGTGTAATATACATATAAGTCAGAATTATTCGCCCTCCTGTGCATTTTCTGGTAGTTTCTTTTTCAAATATTTCCCAAATGATGTTTAACAGAGTAAGGAATTTTTCACAGTATTTCCTATAATATGTTTTCTTCTGGAGAAAGTCTTATTTGTTTTATTTCGGCTAGAATAAAATTTTATTATTAGCGCCCTTAAGCAATTTTTTTTTCAGATAGTCTACAGAACAAACCACTGTTATACAATGACTTGCCTAATTACCCTAACTTGCCTAATTAACCTAGTTAAGCCTTTAAATGTCACTTTAAGCTGAATACTAGTATCTTGAAATATATCTAGTCAAATATTATGCGCTGTCATCATGGCAAAGATAAAAGAAATCAGTTATTAGAAATGAGTTATTAAAACTATTATGTTTAGAAATGTGTTGAAAAAAATCTTCTTTCAGTTAAACAGAAATTGAGGAAAAATATACAGGGGGGCTAATAATTCAGGAGGGCTAATAATTCTGACTTCAACATGTAATGCAATATTTTACCTTGCTGCCCAGAAGTCCTCCGTTGTGGTACTCTGGAGTGCTCTGTCCGGACAGCGGCTTGCTCTTCTCTTTACTGTGGTTGTTGGAGTCATTGTCTTTGATAATATCGTACTGCTTACAGAAGAGCACAATCACAGCTGCGCAGAGACACACATCAGATTCACTGGATCAGATACGCTTAATTCAAACTAAACACTATCTGCCATCATCTGAACATCACAATTGAGTTTGAAAGGAGAAAAGTTTTGCTAAGGTCATTTAAAACAACAAGCTTTTACTTCAGGAAAGATTTCAGTGTAAAAGGAATTCATATGTTACAGGATTTACTGTATGTGCATTTTAATAGATCCTATTTTTATGGCTGTTAATTGTCAACATTATTATTTTCTCATTATTATTTAGCTTTTATCAGCAATTGCTTCAGCGATCTTGTTTTACTTCCACAGCTTTCAGTCTCACTCTGTTTAATACAGGACTAAGTGTTAAATACTTAGTCCTGGAGGATGTAATGAAGATCACAACTCCACCTAGTCACTGCGTCATCAAAATACACCTGTTTGTTGTAAATACATGCCCTCTAGTGGCCAAAATGACATACTGTGCCTTTAAATGCTAAATAAAATCCTTTACCTGCCCACATTAGTAGTACAGTCATGATGATGAGTATCTCTCCAGTCTGAAGATGTCTAGAAAGGTCTAAACCCTCAACGGCAGGGTCATCTGTTAAAAAAAACATGTTAGAAAATTAAAGAGAAAGTTATTCGTTAAAGAGGCTATATGAGATGGTTTTATAAGGATATTATTCTTATTGCATGTACTAGAATAGGTTTACTTTTCACATAATGTGCAGTTCTGCAGAAGCACTCTATCATTTACACTGTCTGAAACGCTCTGATTGAGTTTAGCATTCTACAAAGCCTCGCCCATTTTGATAAGAGTGTACTGACTGGTCAGTTGAACCAGTGCAAAGTGATCAGCCAATCAGCTCAAGCGTAAGTCAGACATTTATGAACATATACATTCATTCATTCATTCATTCATTCATTTTCTTTTCGGCTTAGTCCCTTTATTAATCTGGGGTCGCCACAGCGGAATGAACCGCCAACTTATCCAGCATATGTTTTACGCAGCGGATGCCCTTCCAGCTGCAACCCATCACTGGGAAACATCCATACACACTCATTCACACACATACACTACGGAGTATTTAGTATTTAGTCTACCCAATTCACCTATACCACATGTTTTTGGACTTGTTGGGGAAACCGGAGCACCCGGAGGAAACCCACGCGAACACGGGGAGAACATGCAAACTCCACACAGAAACGCCAACTGACCCAGCCGAGGCTCGAACCAGCGACCTTCTTGCTGTGAGGCGAACGTGCTACCCACTGCGCCACCATGACGCCCTGAACATATACATATATAATCTAATCTAATATATTTGATCATATAAGCACATATTTGTAATTCCAATGGTTGAAAAAATATATGTAAGCGGCCATTTTTGCAAAATTTTGAAATAAATGTTGCATATATGACATTTTATATGTATATGTAAAAACCAAATATTAACTTGTATGTCATTGTATGTCATGTAATATGCAGATATTTCTATGTATCAGGTTTCTACATGGGTCTGCAAAGCTAATAGTGTTCCACAAAATTATTTAAATGAAGTTTGAAATATTAGCATAAAGCTATCGAAAGGCAAATTTTCAGGGAAAAAAAATGATCACAGTCAAACATTTAGCAAATTTGGTTCTGATTGATCCGCTCAATCATCTGACCCATTCGTAAACTGAAATGGTAAACCATTATGGTGAACTCTTTGTGTTTACAACTTGTTTAGAAGCCTTGGAAGCTGAAGCTGGATATTATGTTAATTAGTGTTACATTTCTGAGAGGGGGGCGGCACGGTGGCTCAGGGGTTAGCACTGTCGCCTCACAGCAAGAAGGTCGCTGGTATGAAGGTCGTTGGCATTTCTGAGTGGAGTTTGCAATTAGAGATTTTTTGACGGAGGATATTTGTAAAAAGTCTTTCAGACAGATATCCTTTTAAAGTGAATGACAGTATGACATGTTTACCTTGATCCATCATGGTGGATTGAAAATGTTCAGACATTTTAAGCGTCCTGAAGTGAATTTTTTTGCTGGCCAGACTCTCTCCATAGAGTCCCACAGACTGGACCTGGATAATATAATCTGTGTCTTCATCCAAGTCCCACAGTATACAAGCATGACTAGTCGTGTTCACCTCGCGAATAAAACGCTGCATCAACCCATCCTGACGCTGCAACACACACATTTCACACTTGAGGATTGTACATTTATTGCCGATATTACATGTCAGGCTTCTTCAATTATAATAAAAGCCTGCAGGGCTGGAGCTCATTGTAATAACTTTGTCTGACCTGCTGTGAGATGGCAAAGCCAATTACGGTCTCTCCCTCCGGAATATTCCAGGACACGGTGGCCGAATCGGCCCGCAGGTGAGTAACAGAGACATTGACAGGAGCAGCAGGGCGGTCTGGGAAACACAAATCACCAGCATGAATCATTCATCAGCATAAGCACAACACACACCAACATACACAACTCAAGATTAAAACGGACATTAGGGCTGCACAACATATTACAAAATTATTGTAAATTAAATCTGTTTTATGCGCCAAGTATTTGTGTGCTGCATGCATAGTAGAACTGCACAAGATATCGTTTCAGCATCATAATAGTCACATCGCAGCATCTGCAATCTTGAGCTGGGATTATACTTGATCAGCAATGAAGAACGTACAGTGTTATTTTACATTTTGCATTACATTTGATTATTTAATTATAGGGCTGGGACAAAATATCAAGTTACAGGTATGGCTATACTTGTAGGGACATTTGTTCTCCATAATGTAAGAAGTACAAGGTACAGAAATACACTTTTTTTTTCATCAACAGATTCATTTATATGTATTGAACTCTGTGAGCACGGATTTTCAGTAATAATTATGAAAACATTTGGACAAAGAACTTCAGGCTTAATAAATACCATGTTTTTTTTTTTAAAGTTTCCTAGCAAATATATGCTCTAGGAGTGTGTGCTGTCCTTGATAGAGCACTCAACATTTTAATGTTCTAAAAAAAAAATGAGGAAACATTCAATTTTCTCATTACAGTACTGCTGCTTTTTGATGAAAATGTTTGATGAGTGTCTGACTAGAATGTTTAAAAACCATCCAAGGATTGTGTTTAAATTATTTATCCTTTATTGTATTTTGTATTTGTGTATGTATGTGATATAACAGTGCTTTCCTATTTTTTTTTTTCTTGTTTGGTAAACTGAACTGTATGTGTATATGGCAGCTTAAAGACGCCTCTCATATGTAGAATGAAGTCACATGCATTGCTCAGGTATGAGTTTTTCACAGACTTCAACGGAGTGTCAAAATCTTGATGGGTCTCTGTGTCTTGTCTATCAAATCTGATCTTTATTTTGTATTCTCTATTGGATTCGAGTCAGGTGATTGGCTGGGCCATTCTACAGCTTGATTTTCTTTCTCTGAAAGCATTTAAGAGTTTCCTTGTCTGTGTTTTGGATCATTGTCTTGCTGAAATGTCCACCCTGGTTTCATCTTCATCATCCTGCTAATGTAGATGTTGGACTGAAGCAGCTGATATTAATTTACACTGAGGAAGGGCAGAGGGTTGCTGAAGAACTACTGAGAGACTTCAGCTGCTGTCTGGGCTTTCACTGCCTTTCTACACCTCCCTTTCTTTATGTGTTCAAATTTATTTCCTGCATCATTTCATTTTATTACACATCACTTAATTCATAAACGAATTAGATTTGTTTTCTTTTCATATATGTGTTTCTTTTGTTATCAACATCTGGTGAAAATTTCAAGTCAACATCACCTTTAAAAATATGTTTTCTGAGAAAAATGGTGACGTATTGAACACTTATTTCCCCCACTGTATGTAATCAGTAATATTCCTATCGTATCGATGGGGTTATTATATTCTGTCTGGCCTCTAAGATTAACCAAATAAAGGCAAAAACAAAAAAGTTTTTCATGCTAACATTTTTAAAACACCATTAAAGACAATTTTGCTAATGTTCATCATAAGAGAACCTTGGCCAATGTTCTGCGAATGTTCCCTGTCTCCCGGTGTACTGTTGCATGTGAAAGGAAGATGTTTCACGGGTATTTTTAGATGCTTTGTAGTATTTATGGATTCGCTCTGTCTCTGCTTTCTCAAGACATCCAAGGATCACATTGACATCGGCTCAATGAACAACTACAATAATGAAGTTCATAAATATGCAACACTTCTGTATTTAGCTGATTCACTCTGCTGGGACATTATGCTAATTTAATTCTTCTCTTTTAATGGGATAAGCGTGACTCAGTTGGTCAAAATGAGTGAATATCCATAGCGCTTTGCCAAATCGGTGACTTTATGCGGCAAGGTGAAAAAAAATCTGTGTGACAGAAAAAGGACATGCAGTTGGGTTTGGTTTCCCCAGCATCCAGCAGAAATTCTTAATATGAAAATAATGCTAATACTTTACAATAAGGTTATATTAGTTAATGTATCTACTAACATGAACAAACCATGAACAATAGATTTATTACAGTATTTGTTCATGCTAATTAGGGGAGAGCGTGGACGAAAGTACCATTTTTCATTTAAAAAAAAAACTATTTTTTTAAAAGATAATGTTTTAGACAGCAATATATTTTTGCTGTGGTTACTAACTCTTAAGTGTGGTCTATCAATATCAGGTAGTATTTTGAACAAATATTGAACAACTTCAAAATAATTTCACTTTAAACATAAATTGCACATTGTTACTTTTGACCCCATCAGCAGAGACGAATGTTAAACAATAATATTTGCTAGATTTACTGGCTTAATCTTGGTTATTTTAAATATATCTGACTATGCCCTTGTTAATGTTCACTGCAAACATATTTTGTCCATTATTTTTGCAAAAAATATTAAACTGCATTTTCATTTTAAATTTCAGCTCCATCAAATGTTTCAAAAGCAACCCAACAAAGCAATGTTACAATTTATAAATATTTTTTATTATTATTGGTAATATGCATAGGTATGCTATAGGTGAATTGAATAAGCTGAATTGGCCATAGTGTATGAGTGTGAATGCAAGAGTGTATGGGTGTTTCCCAGTACTGGAAGGACATCCGCTGTGTAAAACATATGCTGGATAAGTTGGCGGTTCATTCCGCTGTGGCGACCCCTAATAAATAAGGGACTAAGCCAAAGGAAAATTATTTTTTGCACGATTTTTCTGTAATTTCAATTGCATTAAACATTTCTATTTTATGATATCCAGTGATTTTTTGTATTTAATATAAAATATATACTATATGATATTTAACCAAGTTCAGTTCTTAAAAATCCACATGCACATCCAATGAGACTGCTATCTTTATTTTCTTAAGTGTGCTTTTCTAACCAGCGGTCATGCATATATTGCATACTGTATATTACTTAAATAGGAAGATTAAATGCAATTCAATTATCAGGATGACTTATGTATTCATAAAAGAGCCTACATCAACCTTCTCTTTGCAAATGTTACATCCAGCAGCAAAGAAAAAGCGCTGATAAATTGCTGATAATGAACTAAAAATGTGCTGAATTCAATTGAAAGGTCTCTCCTGAACACCTTTTTTGTGAACTTGCAATTTTTTTGAAATAGCAGGCTTAATAAAGTGCAAAAACATTCACTTTTTTGCACAGTAATGGTTTGAAATGCTCTAATAAAGCCCTTCTGTAACATGCACTATTAAACCAAAACCAAACTCTGTCTCCATTTCAAAGTCAAACAGCCCATTGTAAATAATTCAGTCCCGGACGGCTGGTCTGGCAGTGTTTTTAGGATCAGACACGTTCACAGAGCTCAGCAGGACAGCAAACATTGCGTCAGATGATGAGTAACCGCACTCATGCTTTTATCTTGTTATTTGCCGACAAAAGAGAAATTCATCTCAATGCGGTGTGCCAAGGTCAATGCTTGATGAGCATACATCAGTGCTATCGTTTCTGGTAAAACCGCCTAATTAAGAAGAAGTGCGTGCAAGGAGCTGCCAGTCTTTCAATTAACTGGGAAGTTTGATGTAATTACAGCTTTGGCAGTGTCTGCACATGCTTTAAGCCTCTGGGGTCGTTTAGTCCTTTTAGACTGGAGAAAAATGTTTTAGAAATTTGTAAAATATTTGATTTTCATATATATATCACTGAAAAAAAAAATGATTCAAAGATGATTCCTTGGATTTACAATTTTTTTTTAAGTTAAGTGGTTGTAAACAATTTATTTGGGCTGAATTTAAACAAACAAATTAAGTTGAACATTATTAAAAATGTAATTTGTTTGTTTAAATTCAACCCAAATAAATTGGTTGCAACAATTTTGCAGACATCATTTTTTTAACTCGAAACTTGATGCTTTTTGAACACACACACACACACTTGTTCAGCTATCTTTATGGGGACTTCCCACAGACCTAATGTTTTTTTATACTGTACATACTGTATGTCTAAGCCTGTCACAATATGTTATTGTGCGATATATTGTCATAGAAATTACTGCGATAAGTGTTGTTATTATTGTTATTTTAAGTCCAAGTTATGTCTGTGTTTATATAATGATTATACAACAGCATATAAATAATCATAAACACATTCAAGGGACAAAAACGTCATGCTTGTAAAATAGCTTTAACGTTATTCCTGAATCGTCACGTTTATGGAAGTGGACCGCAGATTCAGAACCGAGTTCATTTGGACACCTTCTGCTAAACCTGTCAGTAGTTTTCAGGAAAATGTGAAAATTCACCTTTTCTTCACCTGTTAGTAAGCATTGTTTTTAAAAGAGTTGAACCCTGAACCTGCTGACGCCTCCAATGGAGATTAGATGAGATGACAGAAGCTGCGCAATCAGCCAAAGACATTTTATTTTTATGTAAACATGATGGACGATATATATTGAATGATTGTCGATAACAAGTCGATATTGATTGATATTGATTATTGTGACAGGCCTCTGTATGTCTATATTAACAAGGAATAAAAATATTGATTTTAGTATCTATTTATGCTGTGCACTAAATATGCTGGTCAGTCACCAAAAAAGACCAATTATAACCCAGGAAGAACCCTGTATTCTGTTGTTTCCCAACCCTACCCCTAAACCCAACCCTCACAGAAAACATTGCATAATTACATTTTCAAAATGTATTTATTTTCCTCTTAAGGACCAAAACATTTTTCCCACGAGGTCAAAATTTACTGGTATTGCTATACTTGTGGGGACATGAACTTCAACTCTGAAATCTGGACTTTACTAGAACTATGTTAAGCTGCTTTGACACAATATACATTGTAAAAAGTGCTATATAAATAAACTTGACTTGACATTTAGTCCTCACAGCCTAAGGAATACAAGGTACACACACACAACGCAGACCTGATTTGAAAACTGAAAAGCTCACAGTATTTGTGGTCAAAATATGAAAAATCATATAATTCAGGAAAATTTTGGGCAGTTCATACGAAAAATTAGCCATGAAAAAGAAAGGAAAACTGTAAAACATCATACGATTAAAAAAATGTTCCCACAAGGTCAAAATTTACTGGTATTGCTATACTTGTGGGGACATTTGGTCCTCGCAGTGTAAGGAATACAAGGTACACACACACATTGTGGACCTGATTTAAAAACTGAAAAGCTCACAGTATTTGTGGTCAAAATATGAAAAATCATATAACTCAGGACATTTTGGGTGGTTCATATCACAAATGAGCCATGAAAAAGAAAGGAAAACTGTAAAACATCATAAGTGTAAAAACGGACACACACACACACACACACACACACACACACACACACACACACACACACACACACACACACACACACACACACACAGACCAAATAAGAGCTAAATTTGTATAGAATTTTGCTGTTTGAAATAGATTATGGTTAACTCTGTTTTCTGGTGTGACTATAATAAAAAAATATTATCAAATCATTGGCACTGCTGAAATCTTTGTCAGTTTTTTCATGTATTAGATATTATAGATAGATGTTTAAGAACATAATGCATTAATTTTACCACACAAACACAGCAGGTAAAGACTCCTTTCTCTTTTATAACATACAACATGTCATTGTCTATAGCACAGACACTTTAATGCCATGATCTGACATGCTGCATCTCAGCACTATCTATTGGGCCATTAAATCAAAGACAACGACTAACAGAGTAGATTAAAGGCAATCTCCTTAATGTTGGCTCGAGAAGGGCTTACATTAAACAGGATTATATAACACAGCTCCTATGCTTATATGCCTATGCTTATAGACTGTAGTCACGGTGACCAGAACATCAGCAAGTACTATTCGAATTATGACGAATTCGCTTTTTGAATGGAATGGAACTGGAATGGAACGCATTCACTGTGTATCGTCATACACCCAAAGCGCAGAGAGGGGGGTCTTTTCGCACCAAAACACGAATAAACAAAACACATACAGTAAAATGTAAGACTCATTACTGACGGAATGGAAATAAGTTACTTACTCGCCCCTGCAAAGCAGATGTGGCATCCAAACAAACACAGACCGAGGCTCATAAAAGTGACTAGCTGAATCATATCGAGTTAATCCAAACGAGTGACTCCAATTTCCGAAGAAAAGTAACCCGACATCCTCCAACTGTTACATTAATATCATTCGCGCGTTTTTTCTGAAGCACAGCTGAGGGAGAAGATAACCAGCATTACTTGCTCGCAATGCACCTCAATATGATGTTGCCATCGAAATCCGCAGCATCAGCTGGAAAGCGTGGTGATTAATGAGTAAATTACGCGCTAGAGGAATCACCTTTGTTTTTTTTAACCCCCCCCCCCTAAAAAAGCTTCACCACAGAAGTCGTCAGCCTCGCCACCAGTTACATCCGCGTAAACTGAAGAATGCGCGCGTCCTGGCGTCCATCACATCACAGAGCTCGCGCGCGCACGCCTTTTCCCTCACTTATTTTATGCGCTCGTGTAAGACGCTTTAAGAATACCAATAAATCAGCGGCTCCGCATCGCGTTCACATGACCCACAGGTGGCCAGTTACTCATTGATTCTTCTCAGCAGGCACTCATTCACCTTCTGTAGCCGCGTGACGCACGAAGCCGCATCGGCATGGATGCATGCAGTAAAAAGCCGCCAAAAAACACGAGCTATTTATGACGCCATTCAAACTTGCACATCCAGTGTAAACAACAAGATGAAGGGAACATAGAAGCCAGGATAAAAGAAAACGGCGTCTGGAAATGGCTTCATGTACAGTCTGGTCTGCAATGTGTGACCCTGGACCACAATTTCGACCCATAATGTATTTGGCGATTTACAAAAATACATTGTATGGATCAAAATGATCATAATCATTTGAATATTAAGCAAAGCTCATGTTCCAGAAAGACATTTAGTACATCTCGTACTGTCAATATATCAAAACTCAGTTTTGGATTAGTAATGTGCATTGGACAATTTTGAAGGTGATTTTCCTGTTTTGATTGCTTTGAACCAGATTTTCAATACAAATGGTTGTATTTCAGACAATAAAATGGTCTTTTAATGCAAAAATCATTTGAATATTAAGATCATGTTCCAGGAAGACATTTTGTAAATCTCGTACTGTCAAAAACTCTGCATTGTAATGTGCATTGTTAAGAACTTAATTTGGTCAATTTTGAAGGTGATTTTCTCAGTGTTTTGATTGTTTTTAACCCTCAGATTACAGATTTTCAAATAATTGTATTTCAGACAAAGTTTTCTTTGAATGTAAAAAACATACATTTAGATCATGTTCCAGGAAAACATTTGGTAAATCTCGTACTGTAAATATATCAAAACTCAATTTTGGATTAGTAATGTGCATTGCTGAGAACTTAATTTTTACACTTTTGAAGGTGATTTTATCAGTGTTTTGATTGTTTTGAACCCTCAGATTCCAGAGCTTCAAATGGTTGTATTTCAGCCAAATATATCAAACGATACATGAGTAGAAAGCTTAACGTTCAGATAACGCATCTCAATTTCCCAAAATGTACACTTATGATTGGTTTTGTGGTTCAGGGTCACAAATAAATACAAAATACATTTCTCAGGATATCAAATGTGTGCATAGTGGAAGTCAGTCCACAGAAATGCAATAGATCAAATTTGAGAATTAAATATCATAATAGTCTACAATGATATTAAGTAGAGATGCACCGATAGGATTTAAAAAAATTTTTGGCTGATACCATTTATTTAGGGTCTGTTTATTGGGATGAAGATGAAGTCAGAATTACAAGCCCTCCTGTTAAACTTTAATTTTTCTTTTTCACCACTTTCTGTTTAAGGGAGAGAAGATTTGACTTATTTATCCACTAGTGGAAATTTATCTTTGGCTTTACCACATAATTACATCAACATCCACATCACATATGTCACAAAATACAAGTTACACAAATACATTGAATATCATTACATAAAAAAACACACAATTAACCCTATTAATACATAAAACCCATTTAAAATTCTAATGGCAGGCGACACAAATGATATTTTAATAGACATTTTTCTTTACTTGAGGTTGCCCAAAACGTCTTTTTGATGGCAAAAGCTGAATTTTTTTCAACATATTTCTAAACATAATAGTTTTAATAACTCATTTCCGATGACCGAAACTGATGACAGAGTTTTCTTTTCTGGATGCACTGTCCTGAATCTGCACTTGTGTTCTTACCTTAAATTATTCTGAGTCTCCTGTTTCTCCATTAAAAACTACAATTATTTATTTCTTTGACTGTAGCTGGTCTGTTGGTGTGGGTTTCCTCCGGGTGCTCCGGTTTCCCCCACAGTCCAAACACATGCTCTATACGTGAATTGAATAAACTAAATTGGTCATAGTAAGGCGACGCGGTGGCGCAGTGGGTAGCACGTTCGCCTCACAGCAAGAAGGTCGCTGGTTCGAGCCTCGGCTGGGTCAGTTGGCATTTCTGTGTGGAGTTTGCATGTTCTCCCCGTGTTCGCGTGGGTTTCCTCCGGGTGCTCCGGTTTCCCCCACAAGTCCAAAGACATGCGGTACAGGTGAATTGGGTAAGCTAAAATTGTCCGTAGTGTATGTGTGTGAATGGGTGTGTATGGATGTTTCCCAGAGATGGGTTGCAGCTGGAAGGGCATCCGCTGCGTAAAACATATGCTGGATAAGTTGGCGGTTCATCCCGCTGTGGCGACCCCAGATTAATAAAGGGACTAAGCCGAAAAGAAAATGAATGAATGAATGAAATTGGTCATAGTGTATGAGTGTGTGTGTGTGAATGAGTGTATGGTGTTTCCCAGTGCTGGGTTGAAGCTGGAAGGGCATCAGCTGTGTAAAACATATGCTGGATAAGTTGGCGGTTCATTCCGCTGTGGTGACCTCTGATTAATAAGGGACAAAGCCGAATGAAAATAAATGAATGAATGATCCCTAATACTAAGATTTCAAGAAAACAACTAAAATAAATAAAAATCTAAGAATAACTGAGCTCATGGGCGTCACGGTGGCGCAGTGGGTAGCGCTGTCGCCTCACAGCAAGAAGGTCGCTGGTTCGAGCCTCAGCAGAGTCAGTTGGCATTTCTGTGTGGAGTTTGCATGCTCTCCCCGTGTTCGCGTGGGTTTCCTCTGGGTGCTCTGGTTTGCCCCACAGTCCAAACACTTGCGGTACAGGTGAATTGGGTAAGCTAAATTGTCCGTAGTGTATGTGTGTGAATGAGAGTGTATGGGTGTTTCCCAGTGATGGGTTACAGTTGGAAGGGCATCTGTGTAAAACATGCTGAATAAGTTGGCGCTTCATTCCGCTGTGGCGACCCCAGATTAATAAAGCGACTAAGCCGAAAAGAAAATGAATGAATGAATAACTGAGCTCATGTGGTACAGTATTTTGGCATATATTACTTCAGGAGACAGATAAAATATAGTTTGATACTAAAATATTGAGTCAGTCGCCCAGTATTTCAGCCAAAAAAGTGCTGATAAATCAATAGAACATTTGCTGAGATTAAGAAAAAGGTTAAAATCTATTAAATACTTTTGCACTTGTCTGAGCAAATTTGAATAACTCTAAGAATAACATGAATAAATGAGTTGCATATATTAGCATAAGCTTAAAGAGATGGTTAAAATATAATTTCATTATAAGATGACCCGATAAAACAGTCTGTGCTAAAAGTGCTGATCAAGTGTTAACAATCATCAGAAGATTTGCTGAAATCAACAGAAAGTGTAGCAACTATTGATGTTTTTCATCTTTCAGCTTAATAAAGTTCATGCTGATTAGAAGTAAAAAGAAAATATAGAAAATATGCATTTGAGGTGGATAGAAATTAATTAAATTCATCCAGCAAGCAAAACTGAAGAAATTATGAATTCAGCAGAAACGTCAGGCTTTGTAAAGTGCATATTGATTATAAATGTAAATAAATCCATATACAATAATCACACAAAACAAATTGAAGAATATTATGAATATTATTATAAAGTGTTACTAGTAGGTAATACACTCACCGGCCACTTTATTAGGTACACCTTACTAGTACTGGGTTGGACCCCCTTTTGCCTTCAGAACTGCCTTAATCCTTGTACCATATTGACATGATAGCATTACGCAGTTGCTGCAGATTTGTCGGCTGCACATCCATAATGCGAATCTCCCGTTCCACCACATCCCAAAGGTGCTCTATTGGATTGAGATCTGGTGACTGTGGAGGCCATTTGAGTACAGTGAACTCATTGTCATGTTCAAGAAACCAGTCGTTTCTTGAGATCATCTTGAGATGATTTGTGCTTTAAGACATGGCGCGTTATCCTGCTGGAAGTAGCCATCAGAAGATGGGTACACTGTGGTTATTAAAGGGATGGACATGGTCAGCAACAATACTCAGGTAGGCTGTGGGGTTGAGACAATGCTCAATTGGTAAAAGTGTGCCATGAAAATATCCCCCACACCATTACACCACCACCACCAGCCTGAACCATTGATACACGGCAGGATGGATCAATGCTTTCATGTTGTTGATGCCAAATTCTGACCCTACCATCCGAATGTCGCAGCAGAAATCGAGACTCATCAGACCAGACAACGTTTTTACAATCTTCTATTGTCCAATTTTGGTGAGCCTGTGTGAATTGTAGCCTCAGTTTCCTGTTCTTAGCTGACAGAAGCCTCGGCTGGGTCAGTTGGCATTTCTGTGTGGAGTTTGCATGTTCTCCCCGTGTTCGCGTAGGTTTCCTCCGGGTGCTCCGGTTTCCCCCACAGTCCAAACACATGCGCTATATGTGAATTGAATAAGCTAAATTGGCCATAGTGTGTGAGTGCAAGAGTGTATGGGTGTTTCCCGGTGCTGGGTTGCAGCTGGAAGGGCATATGCTGTGTAAAACATATGCCGGATAAGTTGGCGGTTCAATCCGCTGTGGCGACCCCTGATAAATAAGGGACTAAGCCGACAAGAAAATGAATGAATGAATATATTATTTTAATATATGCTAAGTGGTACTTTTTAAAAATTGTTTGAATGTTTGTATGGCTGCTGCACTTTGACTGGTTGGCACTTTAAAATTTCGTTGTACATGCAAATGATACAATGACAATAAACGTCTACTACTTTATTGCTTTCTTTTTGCATTAATTTATTATATTTATTTATTATTTTGAAATTATTAATACCCCTGGGCAAATTCTGACTTAAAGTTACTTTTATTCATTATTTTTTAATACCAGCAACTTTTTTTTACTGGAAATGACACATGATTACCCCAAAAGATAATAAGACGATGTACAAGAGGCATCATTGTGGGAAAAAGAAATTCTTTAAGTAAAAAACCTTAAATCAGCATATGAATAATTTCGGGCTTGACTATATGTATATACAGTATGTACCCAGTTCCAGAGTCCCTAAAAAACACAAAAATTGTAAATGTAAGTGTATAAACACACTTGGTAAATAAAACTAATTTAGACAACATAGGCTTATTCTGAAAACATAGCCCTATATACATTTCTGGAGATCGCGAATTATGTAGCCAGAGGAACGTATGGCTGCATTTCGTCTTTAAAGCAAACGCTACAGGTGGTATGATGCCGTTCCTTTTCGCGCTTACCAGCTGACCGCTTACCTCCGTATGGACGGCTTTCCCGCTGTTACCTCCAGTTGTCCAGTAGCTCGCATGTACGTCGGCGGACTTGAGACGCAGAGAGGAGTAGACCACGAAGACGGGGTTCAAGTCCAGCGAAGAAGGGTTCCAGAAAGCGGATAGGACAAAAACAGAAGCCAAAAAATAAAATAAACAAGTAAAAAACAGGGTGAGAATGTGGTAAAATCTGAAAACATGGTAAAAATCAGGTGAGGGCTTTTATTTTCTGCTTTTTAAAACTGTTGGTTGGGTTTAGGGAAGTGGGTGGGCGGGTCAGTCCGTGCTTTTGAAAACACTATTGGTTGGGTTTTATCGAAGTAGGAAGGTGGGTCAGTCGATCGGTCAGTTAGTCAGTCAGTCAGTTGACAGCGGCCTCTGGTGGATTTACGCAAGAACAGCAGGCACGAATGGCACTCGCGAGAAATTTGTGATCTCAAAAAACGTACACAGCGACCTCTGGTGGATTAGCAAAAACAAAAACAGCAAAAAAAACAAAAAAAACATACCTCCTGGGACGTATTTGGCGTTCTCCAGAAATGTATATAGCGCTATGTTTTCAGAATGAGCCTGGGTTGAATTTGGATTCTGATAGAATAGAATAGAATAGAATAGAATAGAATATTGGTTCACACTTTAAAATAATGGTCCATTAGTTAATGTTAATTAATGTATATACTAACATAACATGAACTAAGAATGAACAATCTTGTACAGGATTTATTAATGATAGTTCAATATTTACTGATGCATTATTAAAATCCACAGTTGTTTGAGTTAACATTAATGCACCGTGAGTTAACATGAACTAACAACTTTATTTTCATTCTAACTTTAACAAAAATTAATAAATAATGTATTGTTCATTGTTTGTTCATGTTGCTAAACACATTAACTAACATTAACCAATACAACATTTTGGTCACCGATTATAATGTGCAGTCAAATATAGCTAGCAACTATAAGGTGTGTGTCAACATCCACCCTTTACAGAGGAAATATAGTTACAGCTGATGGGTCAAAGTTCATTTGTTGAACTTTGTTATGCTCGCTTTGCATTTTCCGAGGGCTTTTTCATTCTTAAACACTCTCAATGCACAAATACTGAATGTCTGAATATCCTCTGATAAACATGGATCAGTCGGAGGTGAGTGAAAACTGAATACTGGCTTTGCTTTCGCTTCAGATGTTCCTTTCGCTGGTAATAGACCAACAAATCTTTCTCCCTTGTAAGCTAGAATGTAATTAAAGTAGCTCCTGAGTGATGCTGTTAATCTTAAGTGTCTGCTTTTCTGTCTGACGCTGCAGTCGTGTTACGAGCTCGCACTACCTGTGACGGAGAAAAGCAACCCCATCAGCAGAGGAATAGACAGAGCAAACACTAAACACATGCTGCATGTGCTGAAACAGTGTGACGCTGAGATCTTCCAGAAGGAAATAAACCATGATACACTCTATCAGGTTTGGGCTGTTGGTTTTAAAGGGGACCTATTATAAGGGGATTAAAGAATGGCAACAGTGTGGCAACAGTGTGTGAATATAGCCAGCTTCTAATGGTAAAAATGAATTAATTCTATTTTTTTTATAATCACACCTCATAAAAACAGTCTGCAGAAACACTTTGATTGACATTCTCCCTTTGTACGTGTCATCAGAGGAGGAAAGCCCTGCCCATTACTGACCATCTCTCCCTCATTAGCATAGACAGCCCTGAGTGAGAAGCAGCCGTTCGCCATTAGTTTTGAATCTGCCACTATGCTGACACACTGGCATTTGTAGCTCCGCCCTCTTCTGAAAAGAGTATAATCTCATTTGAATTTAGAGCGACAGTCACCAAAACAGCACAGTTTTGATAAAAGCCTAAAAGGGGCAGTTTCAAAGAGTTATAAAACATTATCTGTGTGGTATTTTGATCTGAAACTTCACATACACACTCTAGGGACATCAGAGACTTATTTTATATCTTGTAAAAAGGGGCATTATAGGTCCCCTTTAAGCATGATATGTGAGGAATAACTTCATGTTTCAATAACGAGGTTTTCAAGCTGATTTTTTGTTGTTGTTGTTGTTTATAGAGACTATATAGTCCACCTGTCATCCAAACAATGGTGGATGTTGCAAAGAGGGTTGAGATGATGCTGAGGGTCAGTAATATTCAATTCAATTCAAGTGATATGTCAAAAATATCAGTTCCATTTGATTTATAAT
>CAIGQV010017386.1:28450855-28518143 GCA_903798115.1 Danio jaintianensis
CACACTGATATGTGGTTGCTAGGGTGTTGCTATGTGATTATTGAAATTATATAAATGCATAACACACTGATATGTGGTTGCTAGGGTGTTGCAATGTGATAACTAAAGTGTTCTAAATGAAACATACATTATTATGTAGTTGCTAGAGTGTTACTGTGTGACTACTAAAGCATTCTGAATGGTTAACACACTAATGTGTGGTTGCTAGGGTGTTGTTATGTGATTAATGAAGTGATCTAAATGGCTTAACTGGTGTGTGGTTCCTAGAGTGTTGCTATGTGATTACTGAAGGGCACAGACATGGATAAAATATGGGTAAAACACTAATGTGTGGTTGCTAGGGTGTTGCTATGTGATTATTAAAATGATAGACATGGATAACACACTAATGTGTGGTTGCTAGAGTGCTCCTATGTGATTAATACAGTGATCTAAATGGCAAAGAATGGATTTGTGGTTCCTAGAGTGTTGCTATTTCATTAATAAAACAGTTCCAAATGAAAAAGATATTATTATAAAGTTGCTAGAGTGTTGATATGTGGTTGCTAGGGTGTTGCTATGTAAATAATAATCTAAATGGTTAAAAACTGATGTGATTAATAATGTGATCTAAATGGCTAAAGCTGGTGTGTGGTTCCTAGAGTGTTGCTATGGGATTACTGAAGTGCAGACATGGAAAGAATATGGATAAAACACTAATGTGTGGTTGCTAGGGGTTGCTATGTGATTACTGAAGTGTTCTAAATGGAAAATACATTATCATACAGTTGCTAGAAAATTGCTGTGTTGATATGCAGTTCCTAGGATGTTGCTAAGTGATTACTAAAGCAGTCTGAATGGTTGACACACTGATATGTGGTTGCTAGGGTGTTGCTATGTAAACAATAAAGTAATCTAATGGTTAAAAACTGTTGTTGTGTGGTTGCTATGTGATTACTAAAGTGTTCTAAATTGTTAAAAACAGTAATATGCAGTATGCTATGTGATTAATAAAGTGATCTAAATGGCTAAAAGTGTGTGGTTGCTAGGGTGTTGCTATGTGACTACTAAAGTGTTCTAAATCGAAAATACATTATTATCCACTTGCTAGAGTCATTCTATGTCTTGATATGCAGTTGCTAGGATGTTGTTATGTGATAACTAAAGTGTTCTAAATGGTAAAGCATGAATATGCTGTTGCTACTATATTGTTACTATGTGATAACTACAATATTCTAAATTGTTTAACATTGACATGCAGTTGCTACTGTTTTGTGCTACTGTGAATACAATAGTGTTTCAAATGGTTAAAAATCAGTTGCTATGTAAGTCCTTTTACTAAATATTCTAAACAGACGTTAACAGTGATATGTGGTTGCTAGGGTGTTGCTATGTAATTACTAATGTCATCTAAATCATTAAAACATTGATGTGCAGTTACCAGGTGCTTGCTACTGTATGTGATTGTGTACTAAAAATGTACTAAATTGTTTAACATTGGTATGTAGTTAGGGCTGCACGGTGGTGCAGTGGGTAGCGCTGTCGCCTCACAGCAAGAAGGTCGCTGGTTCGAGCCTCGGCTGGGTCAGTTGGCGTTTCTGTGTGGAGTTTGCATGTTCTCCCCGTGTTCGCATGGGTTTCCTCCGGGTGCTCTGGTTTCCCCCACAAGTCCAAAGACATGCGCTATAGGTGAATTGGGTAGGCTAAATTGTCCGTAGTGTATGTGTGTGTATGGGTGTTTCCCAGTGATGGGTTGCAGCTAGAAGGGCATCCGCTGAGTAAAACATATGCTGGATAAGTTGGCGGTTCATTCCGCTGTGGCGACCCCACAGTAATAAAGGGACTAAGCCGAAAAGAAAATGAATGAATGAATGGTATGTAGTTCCTAGGGTGTTGCTATGTGATTACATAGTACTATACTGGAGGTACGGGACATTGCATCGGGATTCATTAAAATGAACACATCTGTGCACATGCTTGCAGTACCACATCCGAGACACCCTGCCTATATATATACATATATATATGAATTAGAAATCACTGGCAAACACCAATGTTGCTTGAATGCACATTTCTAATGACATTATAATAATTAATGTTCTTACAGATTTTTAAGGAATGTCAGATGCAAGTGGTTGTTTTAGATGAGTAACCTCTGGTCTCTCCTTATAGGCTGAGGCCATCAGTGGATCATCCAGAATGAAAGGAGGCAGTGCAACCAAAATCATTCTGGAAACTCTTCTTATGGCTGGACATGACGCTGCATTTAAAGAGAAGATAATTACAGCTGAGTATGTTTCTTATTGGGTTTTTATTGTTTTATTATTGAAAAAATACTGGCCACTTTATTAGGTACATCTGTTTAACTGCTTGTTAAAGGGATAGTTCACTCAAAACTAAAAATTCTAAAAACTTTATGAGTTTAATTTTGAAATGAAGGTTTTAGTTATTAAGGAAAAACAAAATCCAAAACAACATAGGTCTATGTGAAAACGTGTTTGCCCCCCTCTGTTAAAACAACTCTCGTTTATCACACCAGTTCAATTTCTCTAGCCACACACAGAACTGATTACTGATTACTGCCACACCTGTTCGCAATTAAGAAATCACTTAAATAGGACCTGCCTGACTAAGTGAAGTAGACCAAAAGATCCTCAAAAGTTAGACATCATGCTGAGATCCAAATGAATTCAAAAACAAATGAGAACAAAAATAATTGAGATCTACCAGTCAGGAAAAGGTTATAAAACCATTTCTAAAGTATTGGGACTGCAGCAAACCACAGCGAGAGCCATTATCTACAAATGGCAAAAACATGGAAGAGTGGAGAACCTTCCCAGGAGAGGCCGGCCAACCAAAATTACCCCAAAATTCATCCAAGAGGCCACAAAAGACCCCACAACAACATCAAATGAATTACAGGCCTTACTTGCCTTAGTTAAGGTGAGTGTTCATGACTCCACCATAAAAAAGAGACTGGGCAAGACTTTGTGGACTGGCAAGGCAAAAGTTCAACATAGGCTCATTCTTAAAACGTAGCCCTACATACATTTCTGGAGATCATGAATTATGTAGCCAGAAGTACGTATGGCTGCATTTCGTCTTTAAAATGAACGCTATGGGGTGGTATGACGCTGTTCCTTTTCTCGCTTACCAGCTGACCGCTTACCTCCATATGGACAGCTTTTCCGCTGTTACCAATTTTTCCAGTAGCTCGACTCGTACGTTGGCGGACTTTAGACGCAAAGAGGAGTTGACCGCGACAACTGGGTTCGAGTCCGGCGAAGAACAGTTCCAGAAAGCAGGTAAGACAAAAACAAAAGCCAAAAAATAAACAAGTAAATAACAGGGTGAGAATGTGGTAAAATATGAAAACGTGGTAAAAATCAGGCTGCCGCAAGGGCTTTTCTTTTTCTGGATTACTTTTCAAAACTGTCAGTTGGGTTTAGGGAAGGGGATGGGCAGGTCAATTGGTGCTTTTTAAAACACTATTGGTTGGGTTTAGGGTAGGGGGTGGGTGGGGGGATCGGTCGGTTGGTCAGTCAGTCGACAGTGGCTTCTGGTGGATTTATGCGAGAAGAGCAGGCGCGAATGGCACTCACGAGAGAAATTTGAAATCTCAAAAAGTGTACACAGCGGCCTCTGTTGAATTTGCGAAAACAAAAACTGCAAAAAAATGTAGCTCCTGGGATGTATTTGGTGCTCTTCAGAAATGTATATAGCGGTACGTAATTAGAATGAGCCTGGGTTGCAAATATTTAACTTTTTGTAAGGTATGTAAATTTGTTTGATGATCTAAAACATCAAAGTGTGACAAACATAAAAAAAAATCTGCAAGAGGCAAACACTTTTTCACACCACTGTATAAAAGAATATAATAATGTGTAATAATTTTCCAGTTTTCTCATGAGTAATACACTATGATTAAATGTGTCATTCAGATGTATGTCGGCCTGGATCACAGCGAATGAGATGGTTTATGAAATTACTTACTCGCACAGCGATGAACTTGCAGCACTTATTCAGAAAGCAGGAGAGAGGTACAATGAACATTAAATAACATAAACCTCAGAGGATTTCCATGCATATAAAAAAGCTGAACTTGTGCATACAGTAAACCATAATAATAAAGTTTACCATAATAATTAAGGTCATAATAGTCAATGACTCACGTATGATTTATTTCTGTTCATGTTTCACCAGTCTTCAGATGAAAGCACATGTGTATTATCTGGGATGGAAAACTCTTGGCATTATAGGAATGACTGATGCCAGTGAATGCATGCCTACTTTTGGAGCAGGTGCTGTTTACAGTGATTCATATAAATGTATTATAATGTGTTAATGTGAAAGTTTGTTAATCAGTAAATTAATAACAGTGCAAGAATATGTTTATAAGAAATATATTAATGTTTGTTATGTTCTTAGATTTTGGTGACATCAGAGGCTTCATCAACAATGGTTTCAGTGAAATGAGAAATAAAGAGGGAGATCTATCGTCTCTGGTAAGCATACACTGCAAAAAATGCAGTGAGTTTTTGTTTTGTTTCTAGTCCAAATATCTAAAAATTCTTAAATCAAGAAGCATTTTCTAGACAAGCAAAAAATACAATCTTGTTTTAAGAAATAATTAAGTTTTTCCTTAAAACAAGTGAAATAATCTGCCAACAGTGTAAGCAAAATAATTTTGTCAAAAGGAAAAACTAGATTATTTTTCTTACCCCATTGGCAGGTAATTTTGCTTAAGTTATCAACTATATTCATAATGCTGAAACAATTGCAGTAAACCAACGCCTTGGATATTAATATTTATCATAATAACATTTACCACCAACTACTAATACAAAATCAACTATTTCTAGGGTCCAGAATTCATAATAAGTCACAGGGGTTTTGTGGACACAGTGTTACCTGGACTTAGTCAAAATGACATGATCTTATTTCTGTTTACAGTGAATGGTGAGTAAATGGATGCTCAAATTGTAACATTGCTTGAATATATTTAAATACATTTTAATGTGTCTCCTGAGATGACCTGCATGAGGTGATGGAGCTAGCCAATCAAGCGAGGCGAAGGACATCTAATTTGCATGCAATTGCTCATGACCGTGAGAAATTCACTGTTCCTGTGAGTAAAATGAATAATCAGGATTTGTGCCGATAGCCAAAACTCTCACTTATTTCTAAACATTTCCTTCCAGTACATGAGTTACAAATGCATACTGCTGCTTCTGTAGGCTGATTATTTCTTGCAGGTATTTTGCACTTAAAAAAGATCAAATGAGTCTTTGAGTCAAGAAAAGCATGCATTATTATTATTAATATTATTAAAGGCAAAAAGCTAAATAAAAATTAATTTAGAGCAAAAAAAAGAGACAGTGGTGTGAAAAAGTGTTTGATCTCCTTATTGATTTCTTATTTTTTGCATGTTTGTCACACTTTAATGTTTCAGATCATCAAACAAATTAAACTATTAGTCAAAAATAACACAAGTAAACACATCATGCAGTTTTGAAATGAATGTTTTTGATTATTAAAGGAATACAACACTACATAGCCCTGTGTGAAAAAGTGTTTGCCCCCTAAACCTAATAACTGGTCAATAACTAAGCCACCCTTAGCAGGAAGAACAGTTTCAATAATTTGCAATGAGTCTGTTACAGCACAGTGAAGGAATTCTGGCCCACTCATCTTTGCAGAATTGTTGTAATACAGCCACATTGGATAATTTTTGAGCATGAACCACGTTTTAAAGGTCATGCCACAGCATCTCAATTGGATTCAGATCAGGACATTGACTAGGCCACTCCAAAGTCTTAATTTAGGTTTTCTTCAGCCATTCAGAAGTCTTGCTGGTGTGCTTTGGATCATTGTCCTGCTACAGAATCTAAGTTCTAGTTAAACTAAAGCCCCAAAACACTCATTAATGGATGATCTATTCATTTAAACTATAATTAAAATTTTAAAAAAGAACAATTTTCATTTATTTTTATAAATATATTTGTTACACAAACTAAATGATGGTGGAACAATATTTATTTCAAATATTATTGTAAACAAAATGCTTTCTATGTTCTAAAATCACTTTTGTAAATGTTTATTTGATGCATTCACCAAATTGTCTTTGGCCCACATGCTGTATATGGTTTCAGGAGAAAGTGTGCAGTGCGTTTGAAACAGTCCTGAACATCACGTGGTCTTTTTCTTCAGAGGAGAACTCAGTTGTAATGGTTAGTCATTCATCACATAAACTAGTCCCTGAAGCAACAATTTAGTTGAAATATATATAGCTGCATAAGAATAATACACCTAATATTTTATTCAACAGAGACAGCGCTGGGAGCTTTCAACCAAATGGTGTCTTAATGCAATCAGCACAGGAGCTCACGTACTGAAGGGAAAAGTCTACATGAATTATATGATAGACCTCAGAGTCACTAACAGCAAGCTGTACAGGAGAGCCATCAGTATAGTACAGGTATATCAGTAATAAATGCATTTAAAGGTTCCTGTGTTGTGCTTTGAAACTTTGCATTTTTATTCGATGTTAGACGCAATCTCAACTGAAACATAAAGAGAGGGTGAAACATATAGTAGCTCCACCCATTTAAAAAAACAGCCAATAGCATTTTGTTTTTATCACAGCTCTGCCAGTGTAAGTGATTGAGCTCAAGTGCATCAAATGAAAAGCAAATAAGAAGCATGTGGTGAGGGGGCGGGGCCGAGAGCCGTGGGAACGGGTGAGGCCGGCGCGTAAGTGGATACACCTGTGGCGCACACCGGCCTCGAATCCCACGGAAGGAGCTCTGGACTATAAGAGGAGGAACGATGGCAGAGGAAGCTGAGAGAGGTCCAGGCCTGGACACTTATGTTTTACTTTTGCTTTCAGTTTCCTTTTATTAATAAATTATTTAAAACTTCGTCGGTTCTCCGCCTCCTTCTTCCCGGTGGCCAGGTGGCCGTAAACATTATTACAGTGGTGCCGAAACCCGGGAGAAGGAGGGACACGTTGTCCAGTCGCCCTCGCCGCTGAGAGGGGTGAGTGTTCGGGAGGGAACCCGAGTGGGGGAGAAACCCGTCCGTCTGCCGAGAGCGCCGGGGCGGCCAGGGGTTGGCGAGGAAAGGTCTGCCTGCTGCCGACTCCCAGCATGGGGAGGAGCAGGGGACGCGAGGCTCACCACCGCATGGGAAAGAGCGGGAGCCATCCCAGGAAGACGGGGGAGCCGCCGCGATCTGCCACGATGCCATAGCCTGCTACCAGCCGCCGAAGCGTGAGCGGAGCAGGAGACCGGGAATGCCGCCACCCGGAAGAGCCGTCGCCGGACGCCAAAAGACGGGCGGGTGGATAGATTCCTTCACAGGGACCCAGCACGTCACCGATCTCTCAGCTGGTGGAGGACCGGGAGACAACGTGTCAGGAGAACCGAGCCAAGAATTTTTTTTTTTTTCTTTTGCCTCTCTCCCCTCTCTCAGTCTACTCTGTCTTTCCTCCTGCTTTTTTCCATCTCCTTTTCTCTCGGCCCGTCTCATATAGGTCTCGCCGGTGCTGTGGCGCCAAGACCCCCCCCCGGAGTATGCACAGGCACGGGCTGCCCCCGACCTGTGATGGGTGATGGGGGTATGTGGTGAGGGGGCGGGGCCGAGAGCCGTGGGAACGGGTGAGGCCGGCGCGTAAGTGGATACACCTGTGGCGCACACCGGCCTCGAATCCCACGGAAGGAGCTCTGGACTATAAGAGGAGGAATGATGGCAGAGGAAGCTGAGAGAGGTCCAGGCCTGGACACTTATGTTTTACTTTTGCTTTCAGTTTTTTATTAATAAATTATTTAAAACTTCGTCGGTTCTCCGCCTCCTTCTTCCCGGCGGCCAGGTGGCCGTAAACATTATTACAAAGCATCTTGAAGGGGGCGGGGCATGTCAGACACTAGAGAGCATTTGATTGGCCAAGATTTGATGAGAAACTGAAGTATAAGGTTACGTGAAAAAAAAAACGTTGACCCATTTAGTGCATAAAACTGCAAGCTTTGGATGTTTATATCAGGCTTATACCTTCTAAATGTGAATTTTGTCACTGTTTTGGAACACTAGCTAACAGATATCCACTGATACTAACATCTAAAAAAAACTTTATTTAAACTTCACAGGACCTTTAAATCACAAGTTTACAAAACTGTAAAGGTCCTGTTTAGAGTTTAATACTCTTTATCCTCTTATAGGAACAATGTAACAAATGTGACGCCCTAGCAACCACCCATAATTCCTTAGTAACCAACCATTTAAAACTATATAAAAAAAAGCCTTTGTACCTACACAGCAACACCCCAGTATTATGGCACAGAGTTAATAATATTAAAATACTCTTTGAACTATGGATGTCAAGCTATGTAAATTCCCATCATTAATCATTTAATTCATTCATTCATTCATTTTCCTTCAGCTTAGTCCCTTTATTCATCAGGGGTCGCCACAGCGGAGTGAACCGCCAACTTATCCAACATATGTTTTACACAGCGGATGCCCTTCCAGCTGCAACCCATTACTGGGAAACATCCATACACTCTCATACACACACATACACTACAGACAATTTAGCTTACCCAATTCACCTATACCGCATGTCTTTGGACTTGTGGGGGAAACCGGAGCACCCGGAGGAAACCCACGCGATCACGGGGAGAACATGCAAACTTCACACAGAAATGCCAACTGACCCAGCCGAGGCTCAAACCAGCGAACTTCTTGCTGTGAGGCGATCGTGCTACCCACCGTGGGTAGATTTCACTGTGTACAACTGTGAATACATGTGATTTTTCAGGTTTTTTATTTTTAATAAATTTGCAACAATTAAAAAAAATCCTTTGTTCACATTGTCATTATGGGGTATTGTGTGTAGAATGTTGAGGAAAGAAATGAATTTAATCCATTTTGGAATAAGGCTGTAACATAAAAAAATGTGGAAAAAGTGAAACTTTCTGAATGCACTGTACACATTTTAAGTGCAAGAGGTTCTATTTAATCGCCAGGATGCTGTCAGCTGTGCAAGTGGCAGCTATATGTAAAATTTAACACTGTGTACACCAGGCGTGGAGGACATTAGTGTTGTAGTTGTAGTGTTGTTGTAGATAATCACGATTATCTTGGTCAATATTGTAATCATGATTATTAAAAATGATTATGAGTGGGCCATATATGACCAAAATATTTGATTTATTCATTTAAATATATATAAAAATCAATTTTTCTGTAAATAAGGTTGCTTTTTCTCCAAACATACTGTAATTATGGAAGTGTTCTTAAAAAAATTGCATACATTTTTTGCATACAAATCGCTTCATTTTTTAATGATGTCCATGATGTCTGACTAATTTTAACTCTCGGTTTTGAAAAGTAAACCCCTGTGTGTACTTTATTCCTGATGGTGGTTTTAATAATATACTCTCACTGTCAGCGCTTCAGCGGCTCCTCCAGAACAGACTGTGAAAGAGCTCTACTGAGAGTCATCTACAATACAGATGATCTGACTGAAGAAACGAGACAAGCTGACATCCACAAACACACAGATGCAGCCAACAGACGGGATCGAGTAAGAACTTGTTTCCATACTTTACACATCTGTGCTTGGAGAAGGAAATAATAAAGATTTAATTGCGTCAGGTTATGCAACACCTGTTTTTAAAGGGTCAGATTACGCTTTCAGCTTGCTTTACTAATGTTCAGTGTTGGGAAAAGTTTATTTTAAAAGTATTACAATCATGCATTACTTATTTAAAAAAGTAACTAAATGTTACTTAGTATAAGTACTTAGTATGAATAACGGTACAGATGATTTGTAGTATTATTCGGAGTATCCTGATGACATTGTGCTATTTTTTTTCCAAATTAATTTTTATTAAAGGTGCTGTATGTACGTTTTTGACTCTTCTAAATCAAAGAAATACCTTAACATGTTTCTGAGATATCTGCAAACATATTAAGTGAACATATTTGTTTATCTAAAAAACAATGCTAAACTCAGTTATTCTCCTTTGAAAACATGCGTTCTATGATGGAATGTCTGTCTTTGTTTTGGTCTCTTTAACCAGCCCACTGCCAGTTTAGCCAATTTGTGATGTTAATCAACAAAAAATATAAGGTCTCAACAAATGAAAGTATAGGATTACACATTTTATGATATCAGTATGACGCTTATTATATAAACCATCAGTAGGGGGTAGTCCAAAATTTGCAAATAATGGCCAAGGTTTCACAGAAATATTACAAGCTCCTCCCAGCAGACACAGGACATCAGATTGACGTTGTACCCTAATGTCTTGGGACGTTGCATTTTGTTTGGAAATGAAAATCAGGTTGACATCAGAACCCAATGTCAGGCCGACGTCTACGTTGGACAAACGTTGCATTTTGGTTACTTTCCAACGCAACCTAAAAACAACCAAATATCAACGTCTAATGATGTTGCTGCTTGACGTTGTGTGGACGTTACCAATATGTCGTCTATCAGACGTTGGGTTTTGGTTGCCATACCTGACGAATAAATGTCAGTATTTGACATCAATGTGACGTTGGTTTAAGATGTTGGCTCCACGTTGGATTTTGGTCACTTTCCAACACAACCTAAAATCAACAAAAAATCAACGTCATTTTACGTCGTTATTGGACATCAAAATAACATTGTCCTTAGATGCTGGCAACCTAAATCTAACCTAATATTAACGTCTTATGACGTTGTGTGTCAGCTGGGTTGATAGTATGTAAAAAAAAAAGACCAGAAAGAATTCAATGGGCTCTATGCACGGCAAGTGTTTTTCAGCCACCGATAAACTTCCAGTGAAAGGTTAGTGTGACAATTTAAATTTACATTTACATTTAGTCATTTAGCTGACGCTTTTATCAAAAGCGACTTACAATTGAGGTTCACAAAAGAAGCAATCAGTACAAGAGGAAACAAAGCATACATAAGTGAAATCGGACTAGTCTTGAGTAGGTAAAACACAATATACAAGCTAAGTGCAGTCAAGTTTTTTTTTTTTTTTTTTTATTTATTTATTTTTTATTAGTAGGTCAGGTGTAGACGAAAGAGATGAGTTTTAAGGTGATTTTTAAAGATGGACACAGAGTCTGCCATACGCGTTGTAGGAGGCAGATCGTTCCACCATCGTGGGACCGATTCAGAGAAAGTGCGGGAAAGTGATTTCTTACCCTTTTGGGACGGCACCATGAGACGACGCTCGTTTGCAGAGCGCAGTGATCTGGAGGGTAAATAGGTCTGTATTAGTGAGTGAAGGTAGGTGGGTGCTAAGCCTGTGGTGGTCTTGTAGGATATGAGCAGAGCTTTGAATTCGATGCGGGCGGCTATAGGGAGCCAATGTAACTTGACAAAGAGGGGTGTTACATGCGCTCTTTTCGGTTCATTGAAGACTACTCTTGCCGCTGCATTCTGTATCATCTGTAGAGGTTTGATAGTGCAGGCCGGGAGTCCAGCGAGTAAAGCATTGCAGTAATCCAGCCTGGACAGGACCAGAGCTTGTACCAGGATTTGTGCAGCATGCTCTGAGAGAAAAGGTCTGATCTTCCTAATGTTGTAGAGAAGGAATCTGCAGGACCTGGCAGTGTTGGCAATATGATCTGTAAAGGTTAGCTGGTCATCGATTATTACTCCCAAGTTTTTGGCTGTTCTGGAGGGGGCAATAGTCGATGATCCCAGTTGAACAGAGAGGTTATGACGGATCTTAGGGTTGGCGGAGATGACGAGAAGTTCAGTTTTCGTAAGGTTCAGCTGTAGGTGATGGTTCCTCATCCAGAGCGAGATGTCACTCAGGCATGCCGAGACGCGTGCTGAAACCGATTGATCATCAGGATGGAACGCAAGGTGAAGTTGCGTGTCGTCCGCATAGCAGTGATAGGAAAAGCCATGCTTTCGAATGACGGATCCCAATGATGTCATGTAGATCGAGAAGAGCAGCGGTCCGAGCACTGAGCCCTGAGGGACGCCGGTCTTGAGATGTTGCGATTCCGAGACTTCCCCTTTCCACGATACCCTGAAGGACCTACCTGAGAGGTAAGACTGGAACCACTGGAAAGCTGTATCAGAGATTCCCAAGGTCTTGAGGGTCGAAAGGAGTATACAATGGTTAACCGTGTCAAAAGCAGCTGAAAGATCCAGCAGGATGAGGACCGATGACTTAGAGGCTGCCCTAGCCAGTCTTAGGTCTTCAACAACCGAGAGCAGTGCGGTCTCCGTGGAGTGGTTCCTCTTAAAGCCTGACTGCTTGTTGTCCAGGAGGTTGTTCTGAGTAAGGAAGGATGAGAGTTGGTCAAAGAGGACACGCTCCAGAGTCTTTCCAATGAAGGGCAAGAGAGATACCGGTCTGTAGTTTTCTAGAAGTGCAGGATTAAGAGAGGGTTTCTTTAGGAGCTGGGTGATGCGAGCTTCCTTAAAGGCTGTAGGAAATGTACCAGAGTTTAGAGATGAGTTGATGATGTGTGTGAGTGCAGGGACGAGCGATGGAGAGATAGCCTGAAGTAGATGGGTGGGGATAGGATCCAGCGGGCAGGTAGTCGGGTGGTTGGAGGCAATGATCTTCGCAATGTCGTCCTCCGTTAGTGCAGAGAACGAGGGGAGCGAGGTCTCAGGAGTCGGAGAGTGGTCCATCTGAGGTGGAGCAGTGAACTGACTGCTGATGGTGGTGGTCTTCTGTACAAAGAAGGAAGCAAAATCATCAGCCGTCAAGTCCGAGGAGGGAGGAGGGGTAGGAGGACAAAGAAGAGCAGAGAAGGTTTTGAAGAGAGTCCGAGAGTCAGGAGAATTGTTGATTCGAGTATGGTAGAACTGAGTCTTGGCCGCTGAGACGTCAGTAGAAAAAGAAGAGAGGAGCGACTGATAGAGAGAGAGGTCAGCAGGATTGTTAGATTTGTGCCACTTTCTCTCAGCAGACCTGAGCCTGGATCTGTGTTCACGGAGAACATCAGATAGCCACGGAGCAGAGGGGGTAGCACGAGCCGCTCGAGAGACGAGTGGACACAAACCATCTAGACAGGATGTTAGTGTGGAGCATAGAGAGTCAGTGGCACTGTCAGTGTTTAGTAGAGCAAGCTGGTCAGGTGGGGGGAGCATAGAAGAGACAGCAGAGGATAGGGTGTGAGGAGAGAGCGTGCGTAGGTTGCGTCGGAAGGTTACAAGCGAGGAAGGAGGTGTCGTGTCAGGTGCGGTGAGGTCGAGATCAAGAGTGACAAGGAAGTGATCAGATGTATGCAGCGGGGTTACCCGAGTGTGATGAGTGGAGCAGTAGCGTGAGTAGATGAGATCAAGTTGGTTACCAGATTTGTGGGTTGCAGGCGTGGCAAGTCGCTTAAGGTCAAACGATGCGGTCAGTTTGTTGAAGTTAGTAGCTGATGATTTTTCAAGGTGGATGTTGAAGTCTCCAAGTACCACTAGAGGGGTGCCATCTTCAGGAAAAGAGGACATGAGGACATCGAACTCCTCCAAGAATTGTCCAAGCTGACCTGGGGGGCGGTAGATGACTACAAAAGTAATCCTAACAGGATGAATAATATTTACCACATGCGATTCAAAGGAGGTGTTGTCACATGAGGGTGCAAGTTGTTTGAACCTCCATTCGTTTGGGATGAGAAGACCGGTTCCCCCACCTCTGCCGGATGTACGGGAGCTGTGGGAGAAAGTGTAGTTATTGGAGAGGGCAGCCGGGGTGGCATTGTCCTCTGGTTTGATCCAGGTTTCAGTAAGTGCTAAAATAGAGAGACCAGAGTGTTTAGCCATGGCCGGAATAAAGTCTGCCTTGTTGACAGCAGATTGGCAGTTCCATAAGCCTATGGGAATAGAAAGTGCACTGGATGCAGATGTATGAATAGTAATCAAATTAGCTGTGTTGCGTCGTCTACGACGTGATCCAAAGGATTTATGAATGTTATTGACAGTAGGAATTTGAAAACACATGGTTAATGCTAAGAATAACGCGAGAGAAAGTAAATAAAAGAAATGAGGCTAGATACACAGATAAGAGCTAGATAGAACTAAATACAAATCAAAGTGCGATACTCAAGTGCCCTGTCTGTGTCCCTGCTCGGTGGAGTCGCGCAGGTAGAGTCGCAGGTCTTTACACTCTTCGGTCTTCACGCGATGAGGCTGCCGCGGTACTATTCACACTTAAATACTTCCTGATTCACGTTAATGAATCTTGTGACATTCTCGTAACATTCATGATAAATGTTACGAGGTTCCTTTTACAGCATCGATAATGCAATTTAATTAAAATATAGTCCTTAAAATATACCTAAAGATCGATTTAGTTGTTCATTTAAAAGTAAACGCCGTCAGGAGTAGCAGACGAGCACTGAAACTCCATTGAAAATACTGTGGTAAAATACATTTCCATATTTTAAAGACATTGCTCGGAACAACTGACTTTAATGCAGAGAGATCATTGAGTTGAAACAAACTATATCTTAAACTTAGCAAGTTTATACACTGTCAAAATTTTTTTGTTGAATTACATTAACTTTTCTAGTCATCTTAATTTACGTCAGACTTAAATTATTAAGTCAAACTTTGTATAACTTAAAAAAAATTGTTGAAACCTCAATAACTTATTGAAATAAGTTAAATCAACATAAAATATTTTTTTATTTTTGTCATTGACTTTTTTTTACAGTGTAATGTCATAATGGCCTGAGATGGCCTATGCAAAATTTAAAAAAGTCTCTGTGCATATACACCTTTTAGGGCAGGTGTAAAATGTGTGAGTGATCTGCCGTGGACATACTGTAGAACACCTATCATTGTGCGATTAGATGTACTGGTTATCTGATAAAAAAGATACCTTGGAATTTTGTGAATGACTAATTAGAATCAAGTATTCCAGACAGCCGTGTAATAGACATTAAAGTCTGCATGAACCAGAAGCTGCGACTGCTTTTTTTAATATTGTGATGCAGTTCCTATGGAAACTGAATATTAAATGAGAAAACAGTGGGCATGGCTTGTTTTTTTCTACTGCGAGCTGATTGGATGTAGTAAAGTAGGTGTTTCATTCAGAAAGATTGGGAAAAGGGTTTGGGGAGAGTTATTACAACCTAACAGACTCCTCCTCCTCACCATTTCAGTTTGTTGTCAAAACTGATAGTTGGAGGGGCGTGGTTAAGTGTGTTAGCCCCACCCAATACCTCAGACAGACGTAATCTGAAAATTGAACTGAAAACAAACAGGAAGTGCATTTTCAGATTTCAATTTTAGATCACAAGGGCAAACTATTTTTAGTTTCTTAATGACATGCACAGATGAGTTGTTCACCACAAAACTAGCAATGTGAGCTGACAAAATCAATATGGTTAGTTTTGATTTGTACTTTAATAAAAGCAGTGTGCTATTTACCCTGATGTGTTGTTGTGTGTCAGGTGGTCCCGACGGCTCTGGTGATGCTCCAGTGTGGCTGTACTCTTGCTGAAGCTCAGGATCATTTAGAGAGTCAACTGGTGATTCGAGATGCAGTGAGAGCCTGCTGCAACTCCTCCAAAAACCACAGCACTGCAGACTAAACACACAAATACAAGGATGCAGAAATATCACACACCTTCATTTATACTTCACGAATGTACAAAATTTGACTAAATTTAAAGATTTGAATAAACAAAGACAAATGTATAACTCAGCCTTTTTTCTACATTCAACCCAGGATCATTATTGATATGTAGCCCTATATGCATTTCTGGAGATCGCGAAATACGTCCCAGGAGGTACAGTTTTTTTTACAGTTTTTGTTTTCGTGAATCCACCAGAGGCTGCTGTGTACGCTTTTTCAGATCTCAAATTTCTCTCAAGAGTGCCATTCGCGCCTGCTCTTCTTGTGTAAATCCACCAGAGGCCGCTGTCGACTGACTGACTGACCAACCGATACCCCCACCCACCCCCTTTTTTTAACCCAACCGATAGTGTTTTTAAAAGCACTGATTGACCCGATCCAGAATCCAGAAAAATAAAAGCCCTCGCCTGATTTTTACCACGTTTTCAGAACTTACCATGTTCTCACCCTGTTATTTACTTCTTTATATTACTTGCTTTCTGGAACTGTTCTTCGCCGGACTCGAAAAATTCATTTTGTACGACCTATTAAATCATTGACTTTTCCCTCCAATTCTAGATGCATAACAAAAACAAACACTGCACAATAAACACAATCAAATGATGCATAAATATTCTAATTATGGATACTTACATTTATACTTTGCAACACATTTAATATAAAAAACACATAAACTTTAGATAAAATGATGACCTACATATTTCTGAGACTAAACATACTAAAATTATGTATAAATGTTATAATTATGTATAATTACATTAATTAGAAAAATGTACAAATGTATATGATAAATAAAAATACTAAAAATAAAAAAAAATGAACTATGCCCCAAATTTTCTTCTGCAAGACTAAATTCACAATAAATGATGCATATATTATAATTGCTTATAGTTATGCACTGCAAATGTACAAATGAAATTATAAATAAAAACACTAAGATAAATGTACAATTACATATGCTGTCGGAGACAAAACTCATTATAAACTGATGTATAAATAGTACAGTTATGTACATTTTTAGTCATATTTAAAAAAATACATATTTTTATATATTTAATTTATTAAAAAAACAAAAATAACTTACCAAATTAATTATTACAAAAAACCTTTATCTAGGAGACAAAAAACAATGATGCATAGCTTTAACACACACGCACGCACGCACAAACACACACACACACACACAGATAGATAAAGATATAAATAAAATAATTAATTAATACATTTGTTCAGGCAGCAGGGTCTGGAGGTTGGCTGACAATCAGGAAAGGAATAAAATGGCACTTAAAAAATAGCCCAACCATAACAATAGACAAAACACATGAAACTGTGTTCCAAAAAACACACTATAAATCCCTGAAAAAATGGAAAGAAATATTTAAAAATGACAAAACAAAAATCCCTAATATCATACATATATACAGTATAGACACACACACACGCACGCACGCACGCACGCACGCACACACACACACACACACAAATTAAATAGTAAATAAACAAATAAATTACACTGATTAAAAAATTAAATAAGGTTTATGTAAACAATTCTATGAGTTTAAATACAAAATTAACAAAAAAATATATCCAAAAATTAAACTGATAAAATGGAAAGCAAAAAAAATTCCTGATATCATATACAGTACACACACACACACACGTACAAATAAAATAGTAAATAAACAACTAAATAACATTGATTAAAACATTAAATAAGGTTTATTTAAACCATTATATGAGTTTAAATAAAAACTAACAAAAAACAAAATGTGTACAAAAATTACACTAATCACGATCGCCTCACAGCAAGAAGGTCGCTGGTTCGAGCCTCGGCTGGGTCAGTTGGCATTTCTGTGTGGAGTTTACATGTTCTCCCCGTGTTGGCGTGGGTTTCCTCCGGGTGCTCCGGTTTCCCCCACAAGTCCAAACACATGCGGTATAGGTGAATTGGGTAAGCTAAATTGTCCGTAGTGTATGTGTGTGAATAAGTGTGTATGGATGTTTCCCAGTGATGGGTTGCAGCTGGAAGGGCATCCGCTGCATAAAACATATGCTAGATAAGTTGCCGGTTCATTCCGCTGTGGCGACCCCAGATTAATAAAGGGACTAAGCCAAAAAGAAAATGAATGAATGAATGAATGAATGAAAAAAAAACAGTAAAACAATCCCATTTTTTAACGTACACCAATTCAGATAGCACACCTACAAATTACACACACCAAAACAATTGTACTCCACAAATTAAACACAATGCACTGCCTTTTGTTTTAGCTGAATAAACTCAACCCAATGACATCAGGGGAATTCTGATCATTTTCTTTCTCACCAAAAACTTCCTTGACTTCCTGACAGTAACTAGAGAACCAGTCTGTCTGCAGTGAGTGTGTAGTGAACAAGTCGTGCCACTCCGCCATCATTCTGCAAGAGTGAACACAACGCGAGCAGATATGACTGGTAAACATGGGGAATTGTGAATGCAAACCTAAATGTTGCTGTCCGTGCTGTCCGACAAAAGACCAGCAAGCGTCAGTCAACCGTGACAGAGTCTACACTTCAATCTACAGCTATCCTTCACGCACGATATGGGATCTGAATCTGAAGAAAGGAGATATTCTGGAGGTGACGGGGGAAACTGAATACTGGCTGTATGTGAGGAGAAGAACTGCAAAAACTGACAAATCGAAAAGCTTCATTGAGGAACATGGTTACGTGCCTAAAGATTTCGTCAAGCCGCTGGACAGCATAGAGGCCGAGCCGTAAGTCCTGCTGGAGAATTTGATATTTTCTGCTTGTGAGATTGACTAATGTGCCGTACAGCGTGAACTCATGCTTGTTTTTTTGAAACTTCACCATTAATGAAAGTGGAATGCTGTGTTTCCAGTTTCACAAGTTCTGCTGAAGTTTCTGCAGTGCGACGAGTGTTTGTTTTTCTAAAGAAATGACTCTGATTGTAGAGATTGGGTTTTGGATATTGCTGACAGAAAAGCTGTGATTTTGGCTATTATAATTAGAAGAAATATTAGAAAGAAAGTGAAAATACTAGAAATGATCAAGTTTTTATTTAATATTAAGGACAAAAACACACTTTTTCATAATAATTAAACACATTTTATCCAAAATACTTATTACTGAACATTATTTAAAAGTATTGTTTTATTTTTTTATTTACCATCACATAGGATTAAAAACAAAGACTGCATAAATATTGTGGTATTGCATTTTTTAATAAACAATTAATAATTGTAATAATAATAACAATAATAATAATACTAATAATAACAATAAAATAAAAAAACATATATTAAAAGATAGGGGGTGGTGACTCTAATGGCTTTTTCCTGGGAGCCATTAAATAAATTATTTAATTGAGCAATTTTATAAATATATTATTATAAATAAATGTATAATTTTTTTGATATCATATAGGATTAAATACAAAGACTTATTTTTTTTTACAAATAAATAATAACTGCAATAATATTAGTAATAACAATAAATCTTTAAAAAACAATTAAATATATATATACTAATAATAAATAAATTATTTATTTTTGCATTTTTTATTATCATAGGATTAAAAACAAAGACTGCATAAATATTGCTGTAGTGCGATATATATATATTTTTTTAAATAAATAATAACAGTAATAATAATAATAATATTAATACCAATAAATCATGAAACAAATGGTGACCCCAATGGCTTTTTCCTAGGAGTCATAAAATAAATCATTTAATTTAGCAATTTTATTATTATATATATAAATATATTATTATAAATAAATTATTTAATTTAGCATTTTTAGATTTGGTAACTCTAATTGAAGAATGCCAATTAGAGTAACCAAATCTAAAAATGCAAAAATAAATAAATCATTGATTAATTTTGCAATATGGTTGAACACAAAATAACATATTGTGAAGAAAACTGAAAACCTGTAACCATTGACTTTCATTGTATAGGGGAAAACAGTGAAAATACTAGAAATCAACTCAAGTTTTTATTTAATAGAAAGAAGAAAAAAAACACTTTTGGCTCTTTCATAATAATTAAACACCTTTTCTCCAAAAATACTTATTACTAAATATTTTTTGAAAGGATTGTTTTATTTTTTTATTTACTATGAGATAGGGTTAAAAACAAAGACTGCATAAATATTCTGGTAGTGCAAACTTAAAAAAATTTTTTACAAACAAATAATTCTAATAATAATAATACATTCATTTTCTTTTCGGTTTAGTCCCTTTATTAATCTGGGGTCACTACAGCGGAATGAACCACCAACTTATCCAGAATATGTTTTACACAGCGGATGCCCTTCCAGCCGCAACCCATCACTGGGAAACACCCATACACTCTCATTCACACACATACACTATGGACAATTTAGCTTACCCAATTCACCTATAGCGCATGTGTTTGGACTGTGGGGGAAACTGGAGCACCCGGAGGAAACCCACGCCAACAAGGGGAGAACATGCAAACTCCACACAGAAATGCCAACTGACCCAGCCGAGGCTCGAACCAGCGACCTTCTTGCTGTGAGGTGACAGCGGTACCCACTGCGCCGCCCATAATAATAATAATAATAATAATAACAATAAGTCATAATAAAAAAACATTAAAAGACATATATAGGGGGTAATGACCCTGTTGGCTTTTTTTGGGAGTCATTAAGTAAATCAATTAATTTACATTTTACATTATATTATAACACACACACACACGCACGCACGCTCGCACACATACATTATAAATTTGATAATATATACTATATTACTATGTATACACTATATTATTATAATATACACACACACACAAATATATTATTATAAATAGATTATTTATTTATTTTTGCATTTTTAGATTTGGTAACTTTAATTGAAATTTACCAGTCAGAGTTATCAAATCTAAACATGAAAAAATAAATAAGTAATTGATTAATTTTCAATACAGTTGAACACAAATTAACATATTGTGAAGAAAGCTGAAAACCTGTAACCATTGACTTCCATATTATAGGACTACTATGGATGTCAATGGTTACAGGTGTTGCGTAACAGAGTGTGAAGACAGTAGGAAGATTCACATGCAGTTTATTAAAGAGAAGTCAAAGCAGGAATGGGTCAAAATAGGAGCAGGTAGCAGTATACAGGGTTGTCCCCAAAGTGTAATCCAATAACAGGCAAGGGCACAGAGGCAGCAAACAATTGTATATCCAAAAAACAGTTCAAAACTAACACACTCGGCAGGCAGGAAGAGGGAACAAGGAACTAGTGATTTCTACTTTCGAAGCATTGCCTCATGAAGCTTCAAAACCTTTATGAATCTTTTGTTTCAAATCAGTGGTCCAGAGCACATATCAAATGAACAAGGTCACGTGATTTTAGTAAACATGGCTTTGTTACGTGATTACTGTTTCGAAACATTTTGAAAATATAATAGTTATATAATACAACGGATCTGTTTAATATTACATTTACATTTAGTCATTTGGCTGACGCTTTTATCCAAAGCGACTTACAAGTATTATGCAGAGGCCAATTATCACTGCAGAGCAAACGGGGGTAAGGTGTCTTGCTCAAGGACACTTTAGTCATTGTCTGCTGGCACTGAGATTCAAACCCACAACCTTCTGCTTACAAGTCCAACTCTCTAACCACCAGACCACGACTAACCCCGACATATTACATTATGACTACGTCGAATAGTTCGGACTGCTGAGCGAATCACTGGTACAATCCTCCCTACTCTCCAAGAACTGTACTTATCCAGAGCAAGCAGAAGGGCTGCCAAAATCACTCTGGACCCCTCACACCCAGCACACTGCCTCATTGAACTTTTACCTTCTGGTCGACGCTACAGAGCACTGTGCACCAGAACAGCCCGACACAGAAACAGTTTCTTCCCTCAGGCAATCCATCTCATGAACACTTGATGATAGTAATTATGGAACAAACATCACTACTGCTATACACTTTTTATACACAAACACTTATTTAACAACATATTTTACATGCTAATTTGCACATAACAGCTGCTGTTGTATATAGTAATATTCCTGTACATACACTTGTCAATTTGTATGTTTGCATTCACTACAACTTTCATTTTTTAAATATATTTATTATCTGTTTTTTGTCCTGTCTCTGTAATTCTGTTGCACTGTAGAAGCTCTGTCACCAAAACAAATTCCTCGTATGTGTGAACATACCTGGCAATAAAGCTCTTTCTGATTCTGATTCTGACATGATATTATGAAATCAACATAAATCAAACTGATTCTTTTAGATCGCAACCCAGTGGCAAATCGCTGAACATGTTTCATAGTTTTTACCTTTTCACTAGTTTGTACAGTAGTTTTAATGAGACGTTTATAAAATGAAAAAGAACAATAGTGATTAATAATCTCTTGTTGGTTTGTTTAACAGGTATTACCATCGGACAAACATGGTATATTTTTTCCCCTAATTTCTGTTAATGGAGAGCAGATTTTATTCAACGCATTTTTAAACATAATAATTTTAATAACTAATTTCTAATAACTGATTTCTTTTATCTTTGCCATGATGACAGTACATAATGTTGTCATCATGATATTTTGCAAGATACTAGTATTCAGCTTAAAGTGACATTTAAAGGCTTAACTAGGTTAATTAGGCAAGTTAGGGTAATTAGGCAAGTCATTGAATAACGATGGTTTGTTCTGTAGACAATCAGAAAAAAAAATATTGCTTAAAGGGGCTAATAATATTGACCGTAAAAAAAGAAATAAATATTATAGGAAACACTTCATTGTTTCTCTTAAACATCATTTGGGAAATATCAGATGACAAGCCATAAGTAGATTTATAGGTTAAACTTTGAATTTAAAGGTTGCAATAGTTTTGAAAAAGTACATTTTAAATCATGTTTTTGTCACATTTACACAGATTTGACCAGCAGGTGTCCATAGTATGTGCTGTTTCCAACACTTCGAAACAGTGAATCATTTTGCAAAGCAAGTGGTTCTCAACTCAACTGAATTATAATTATAAAAGCGTTTCGAGAACATGACTGGATCCAAAGTCCTGTACAGGCAAAGTTAAAAGCATAGCTAGGGAAAATCCATGTGTTTTAAGCACTCTCTGAAAGACTCTCAAAGTTGGAGAGGATCAAATCATCAGAAAAAGAGCATTGGAGGAGCATCCACCGAGAAAGCATTCTACATTTTACACTCTACCTCTACATTTTAGGTGAATTTGTGGAATTGGCAGAATTAGTTTATCATTGAGCGTAATAGGGTATACGCACACAGAGTTTCAATTTTCAGTCAGCCAGCCCAAGTGCTTGCGGTGAACTGTCGCTCCATTACAAAATCGCCAGGTTTAAGATCTGATTTCTTTAGAAATCAGTGATCTTCACTGCCTGATTGATATAAGATATGAAGTGTGTATCAGACAAGACAAAAAGCACTGCATTAAATTCAATTTTTTTCGCACCATGTCTTTAAAATGTGGAAATTAATTTTACCCCAGTATTTCAATGGAGTTTCTGCACTCGCCTGCTGCTACTGACGACGCTAGCGTGTACACGGTCTTTCATCTCATTTTACGCTTGAACAACTAACTGAATGCTGAAGTCTATTTAACTGATTGTATTTTAATTACATTACAACATCGATGCTGTAAGGAACCTTATGAAATTGAAAATAGTCACATTAACTCTTCACCGGAAGTTTATCATTGGCTGAAAAACACTAGCTGTGCATATACCTCGTTGTCAATTGTTTCTAAGCTTTGAAAAGCTTAAGGTGCTTTCACACCTAGACTTTAGTTTCGGAACCTGGCGTGTTTCCCCCGTTATCGCAGTTTGTTTGGCAAATGTAAATCCAGCAATTGCGCTCAGATCCAAAACAAATGGTCCGAAATCACCTGAATGAGGTGGTCTCGGCTCGATTGAAACGAACTCTGGAGCGGATCGATTGTAGTAAGACAGCAATACGATCCAACGAACTAATGAACCAGGCTACATCACAGTGTATTATGGATATGTAATAGGCATATATGGCTATATGAAGAAAGAATGATGAGTAGGGCGGGATGTCATTATTCCTACCGGTAAATGTGCGTTTCATGTCAAATACGAAAGTGAAAGCATGCAGAACTATTAACGAGGCTGTTTATCTGTTAGGAAAATTGACCGAACTGCAGTCTTGGTTTATCTGTTATTTCTCTCTATAATGTAAAGCCCATAATGCCTAATTCTAGCCAACGGCTATGTATGAGAAATCTGACCTCTGATTTATATCTGCCGACGATGTCTGTGGGTGTCACCATTCAAAATTAAAGCATAGCTTTTCGCTTATAATGTCTTATTGCTCATCCTCATAAATTAAAATAAGGATGCATGACAGCTGAGCAGGACTCTGAAACTTTGATCAATGTGAGAAGAGTTTACTCGCACGTGACTTGATTTAGCTATTTTGGTCCGTTTAGAAACTTTGCCGTTTGAAAGCGAACCGCACCAAGAACAAAGTAACAAAGTGACATTGTAACAATTTTAATCCCTGTTTCGAAACAAAACAATCGATCTATAGGTGTGAAAGCACCCTTAGTTTCACTACAAGGAACACACTCAGAAATGTCAGTAAAAACTAAACAAGACTTTGCAGTGAGTGAGTGAATGAGTGAGGCTTGAGTGAGTGAATAGATGAGGAAATGTGCAACAGCTGTAATGGGGTGATTGATGCAATGCACTGTGGGAGGTGTAGTCTGGGTGAATGGCAGAGGTGCAGGATGGAGTGTCATCTAGTGGAGCTTGAGGCATTCCTGCTGTTAACCAGCAACAACAACATTAAAGCTTGTAAATTAGTTTTTTGTTTTACGGTGCGTTTCCACTACAGCGTCAAATCTGTGCTTAATGCTTTTGGCAATGGTACACTGCTCTGGGGCATGTCTAATTTACGGCTGAGCATGCCTGTTTTAATCAGGTGGAAGACAGTGTGTTTACACATTTATCTCACGTGCAAGGAATGATCAATGCACAAACACACAGGCATACATGGTTGTGTAAACTGAAAGTGTGAAGTAATACATTCTCATAGTAGCCTATATGTAAGTGATTTCAGCTCAGTAATCCAGTTCTGTAAACTCTCAGAAACATACGTCAACATTTTGCCTTGCCTAATTTCACAGCGATTGGTTGCCGGCAGGCGTTTTTTGCTTGACATTTGCATAAAGTTGAAAAATGCCTTTCTGACTCTCTCAGCTGCTCTCAATGCTTTCTTAGTGCTGCTTTCAATCCCATAATGCACTGCGTGTTCGTTTTAAGCTCAACTTCCATATGAATGCACTGAAAACGCTCACTACACTGTGCTCCCAATGTGTCAGTGGAAACACGCCATTAGGGTAAATAAAAAATACATATAAATACCAAATACTCAAATATTTAACAGAAACAATTGGGTTTAACTTTTTTTGAACTTTTTTTTAAAGGTTTAAGTTTTTTCTTTGCAAATCTACAAAAAAATAAATATATATGTTTGGTCACACTTTACAATAAGGTTTCATTAGTTAAAGGTGCAGAATGTAAATTTGACACCCAGTGGTTGAACTAGGTATTGCACACGTGGTTCAAAACACACGCTAGCAGAGGTTGCCAGATTGACGAAATCAACAGGAGTGTGCCTGACTGTCGAGCCTAAAGGCTGATTTAAGGCTGATTTAGGGGCCGATCACACTGAACGCGCTTTTTGCATTGAGAGGCGCCTTTTTTGAATGATTTACTAACGGCCATGAGCGTTTTGCATGCTGCTTATGTGCCCAGTGTGCCTCGCATTTTTGCCGTTGCGCGCTGTGTGCTCGCAGTTGAAAAAAAGTCAACTCTGAGCGGAAAAAGCACATTACGTCAGTCGCGTCTTTTTCATTCTCCAATCAAATGAAAGCAGAGGCGGGATTTCCGTTGAGGTGACAGCAGTGTTTGTGTTGTCAAGACGACTACAGAGACTTTTAAAGATGTAGGAGAGACTAGTGGTCGCTGTTTCAAGTTATCCAGAGCCGTATGACTTTACAAATCTTGAATATCACAATATTATTAAATAATACAATTATAACAATATCAACAGCAATACCCAGCTGATTCAGTCGTTGCCTAGCAACATAAAAGGCACACCACGCTGCTTTTTTTCTTGTCAACAAAAAAGGCAGTGTGGTGCACCTCGCGTTTCTGTGATCCGCCCCTTAAACTGTGTTCTAAATAAAAGCAACGGCACACATAGAAGGAATATTTTCCATGTTAAAAGAAGTTTTTGTCCTAATCGACATCTGAAATTTATATTTTAGAAACGGCTTCTATTTCTTGCAGCTGAAAAACAGAAAACTGACAATGATCACCTCAGGTACACCTCATGTGCTTTATTCAGTGTTAAATGCTAATAATGTGAGTTTGAATGCCATTTTACATGACATTTATTGCCACACTACTGAAAGCAGCAGCAGATAGTTCACCTCAGATCTGGAAAATGAAATAAACTGTTAGAAACTGAACTTTAGATCTGTGAAATAATGCAAACCAACACATATCAATGATTCAGCATCTACATTTAATAATGTCAAAGAGGTTTAATATGTATTAATTAGATTATAAACCTTACCATTTCGTTGGAGTGCAGTGAGTGCACTATTCTTTGCTTCTGATTGGCTGTATATAAATTTCTGTCATGTTTCGTCTGGTGCAAACAGCCAAATTGCTTATCAGTGCAAATCTCCTCACGTAGCGTGTTGTTAGGACACGGGGTTACAATGTAACCTGCTCACCTAATGTTTACATTCGTAGTATATATATTGTTTGCTAATTAATAACCTCATTTCGGAGTCTGCTACTGTCCACCGGAGGTCGTATTTCGGTCATGGACACATGCTTTGAGAGCCTTCCAGTCTGAATGAATGAAATACGCTGTTTTCCATCAAGGCAACCCGGGGTGCTGAAATATAATTGGCCAAACTGGCATTGGGCGGGTTAAATGACCAAAACAAAGACAGACGTTCCGGCATTTTCAAAGCAGAATATCTGACTTTAGCATTGTTTTTCAGATAAACAAGAATGTTCACTTAGCATGTCTCTTAAATATCTGCAAACATATTATGGTATTTTTATGCTTTAGAAGAGTCAAAAACTTACATCCAGCACCTTTAATATATTTACCAACACAAATTAGTTATGAATAATACTTGTATTATTTAGCATTTATTAATAATAGTCCAACATTTACTAATGCATTATTAACATCCATATTCATGCATGTTAACATTAGTTAATGCACAGTGAGTTAACGTTAACTAACATGAACAAATACTATAATAAATGTATTGTTTATTGTTTGTTCATGTTAGTAAATACATTAACTTATACAACCTTATTGTGAAGTCCTACCATGGTTTTATTTTTAACACATTTTTATATTTTTTATTAAGAAAATAAATAGTACAGTATATTGTGCATTATTGTGTTATTTTTTTAATGCTGTGATGAATAAAACTATAATTAATCACATTATTTTTACTCGTTAAATGTATTACGGTATGATAAATAAATGTATATATGCATATATATATATTAAGGTATAAGAATGAGACATCTTTTACACTGCACACAAATAAACTTAATAACAACTTGTATGGTTTGATTTTCAGATGGTATTTTGAGAATGTTAAAACGCGTGTAGAGGCCAAAAGATGTCTGCTGAGACCAGAGAACAAAGAGGGAGCGTTTCTCGTCTGGAAATGTGATGAAAATAATCATTATTATTTATCAGGTAAAGTACATGTGATTTACACACATCTAAAGGATTGTTTTGCACTCGAATAGAAACTTGAGTAAAGTGCCTGTGAACTAGTATTTTCTGTAAAACTAACAAATGTTTTTTCTCAAAGTGAAAAATGGCCCTCATGCACGGCATTACCGGATCAAGCAGGGAAAAAACGACCAGCAGTTTTTCCTCGTTCATCACACAACCTTCCTGAGCCTCCGCAAGCTCATAGAGTTTTACTCCAAACATGGAGGAGGACTCTGTGCCAAACTTCATGAAGCCTGTGTGAAGGTCAGTCAGTTTCGACCTGGGTTGTTCACTTGGTGTTAATTATAGCTCAAATTACCACACTGATAAAAAATCCTTCATTGGAATTACAATTTTTTTTTAAAGGTAAGTGTTTGCAAACAGTTTATATGGGCTGAATTGAAACAAACAAATTAAGTTGAACATTACTGAATTTAATTTGTTTGTTTCAATTCAGCCCATATAAATTGTTTGCAACCACTCACCTTAAAAAATTTAGTAAATCCAATGAATCACTTTCATTCAGTGTATGATTGTCAATTAAATTAATAATCAATGAATCATTAACCCGAGCAAGAAAACGTCTGCACTGTAAAAAATGCTGGGTTCCACACAATTCATTCATGTTGTCCCAACACAAATCCATTAAGTTAGCTTAACGAATGTAAGTGGATTGAACAAAAAATGTTTAGAATTGTGTTGTTTAAGCTAATTTTAAATAAGTAGCTTGAACAAGCAGCAAAAATCTTTCTTTTTTTGAGTGTGCAGCAAACATGAGGCTCTTTTATGTCATTATGTTTTTTTGGCATGAAAAATATTCTTTTGCAGTAAGCATCTGATAAATCTCCATAAATGGTTGGCAAAAAAATCTCAATAGAGAAACTCATTCATTCATTTTTTTTTCGGCTTAGTCCCTTTATTAATCTGGAGTCGCCACAGCGGAATGAACCGACAACTTATCCAGCATATTTTTTACGCAGCGGATGTCCTTCCAGCTGGAACCCGTCACTGGGAAATACCCATACACTCCCATTCACACATATACACTACAGCCAATTTAGCTTACCCAATTCACCTATAGCGCATGTCTTTGGACGTGTGGGGGAAACCGGAGCACCCGGAGGAAACCCACGCGAACACGGGGAGAACATGCAAACTCCACACAGAAATGCCAACTGACCCAGCTGAGGCTCGAACCAGCGACCTTCTTGGTGTGTAGTTTCGCCCCTTAATGGAGAAACTACCATTGGAAAATGATAATAGATCTATTCTACAAAATATGGGAATTATTTGGTAAATTATTTGGACAATATTGTGCTGTCTGGATTTCTTAAACATCTGCATGATTACCATACATAAAAAAAACTGAGCTGTTGTTTTTAAATGATTATTGCAATTTAGTTTTGATATTTGACAAAATATATTTTTATTTTACAAAGCAATGTGCAGCACTTGAGAAATAATAAAATGTCTCTTGATTATTTCTAAATTGTCTTAGAAAACTTAGAAAAACTAAATTGAATCATGTGATTGTGAATCTTATCAAATCGTGAGTTGAGTGAAAAATTTGCTTAATGGACCCTTTTCACATTTCCGGGTTTCTCAGCAGCGGAAGTCATCATAGTTGGGTAAACTTAGAGCGCAGTGAATAGGAGAGTCATTCATTCATTTTCTTTTCAGCTTAGTCCCTATATTAATCAGGGGTCGCCACAGCGGAATGAACCACCAACTTATCCAGCATGTGTTCTACGCAGCAGATGCCCTTCCACAACCCAGCACTGGGAAACACCCACACACTCTTGCATTCACACCCACACATACACTACGGACAATTTAGCTTATTCAATTCAACTATAGCACATGTGTTTGGACTGTGGGGGAAACCGGAGCACCCAGAGGAAACCCACGCGAACATGGGGAGAACGGGGAGAAACACCAACTGACCCAACTGTGGCTCGAACCAGCGACCTTCTTGCTGTAAGGCCACAGCACTACCCACTGCGCCACCGTGTCGCCCTTGAATGGGAGAGTACAACAAATAAGTTTTTACAATCCTATTTGCTGAAATAATAAAAGAAAAACGCCACGATGGTGTTATCAAGACTTTCAGAAAAAGGAAAAAAATTGTGTGAGACTGATAATGGCAGCCAGAGAAAAAAAATCTATGTCAAATTTACTGTCCCGACCGCATAGACGCTGCATTAGAAACACCTCGCACAAGCGGTAATTTGTTTTTTGTTATTTGATGCAAAGATGATATAATACATGCATAAATGCATATAAATGTTCATACGTTTGTTTTTTTAATCAAAATATTAAAAACTTTCAAGGATTTAATATTATGAGGACCATTAAATGCATCATAGTCCTGTGAAAAGTGTCCATTGACCATCAGTTGATCGTCCATAGTTACTTTGTCATCCCTAGATTGAACCAATAGATTCATAAAATTACTGCATTCAATTTTTCCTGCACAACTCCAACCTGCCCGTTTCTGTTCTAGCTGGATCAGCCGGTTCCTCAGACTCTGTCATTTGATAGCAAATGCGAAATAGACAGAAGTTCACTCACCAAACAACAGATACTCGGCAGCGGGGAGTTTGCAGACGTGTGGCAGGGGCTCTGGAACAACACAACAGAAGTGGCCATCAAAGAGTTCAATGGTGATCTATTTTCATAACACACCAGTTACAAACACAGCAGCTTCAATCAGAGCATCTCCGATGGGTTTACTTCAACTCAGTCCCATCGATTTACTCGATTAATTTGATAAAAATGTATATTTTGTTTTTATGAATGGGGGGGAAGGGTTTTATGATAAAAATACCCCCAAATCATAATATTTCTATGTACAGTATTATCATTTTTTGCCTGCTAACTGCAATCCAATATAAAAATTGTCTCATTTTGAGTTTGAGATTTACCAGTTGAGAACCACTGACTCAAATTTGCTTCTTGGACTGTTTTATGATGCAGTTATAATGATATCTATACCATTTTACTTGCAGGTGTCAATTATTCAGACATCCAAACAGAGATTGAAATCATGAAGGACCTGCATCACGAGCGTTTGCTGAAGCTCTACGCTGTGTGTACCACAAGTCAACCAATGTGTATAGTCACAGAGCTCATGAAAAATGGCAGCTTAAAGACATTTCTTTTACGTAAGTGAGGTCAATCATCTAAAAACACAACAGATTTCTTTACATTAATTCTGATTCTAACTGATACACACATAGGGATGGGCGATATGGACTTAAAACTATAACTCCATACTATATAGTACGTTAAAAATAGCATGCGAGCAGTATGTCCAAATTCATAGTATTCAAAAAAATAGTATGCGAGAAGTTTCCGGATGACCTACTACTTCTACTGAGATTCTGAAGTATACATACGACGGATGCTACACTATCCCATGATGCCACACAAGATAATTTATGAACGGCAGTGAAGTGACGCAACTGACGAGGGTAACCGGCAGATGTAGTAACTTCCAAAATCCATTCATACTCACATTTATGCTATATAGAGTGTACTTTTCTAACGGTCGTGTAGTTAATTCAAATTCCAATGTAGTACCTATTAGAGTAGTAGGCGATTTCGGACACAGCCGTTATCATGATATTGTCTGGTATTTATTGTGATAACGATATTTAATATCTATCCACTGAGAGACAAAAACCTGTATCTCATTTTTATTTATTTCTTTAGTTAGTTAGTAGTACAAACAAATGAGTTGTGAGGACAAACGTAATGAGTACGTTTACATGGACACCAATAATTTTAATACGATTAAGACAATACTCTGATTAAGAGTCTACCATGTAAACAGCGATTTAATCCGAGTAAGGTCACAATCAAACCAAACAGAAATTCAATTAAGACATGTGGAGTATGCCAATTTTAGTCGCATTATTGAAGTGCAGTACACACATGGAAACACCTTAATCAAACTATTACCGTTGTGTAGGATTTCCGCTGCATTTAGCGACAGGATAGTCTATACGCACACCGCTGTTTGACACTATTCTCTGCACCTACTGAGTCAGTGAAAGACCAGAGACACCTGCATCGCAAAATGCGGAGTTTTTTTTTCACCATATGGCATGCGGTTTCAAATTCCATTAAAACAACACTCTTCCAGCAGTTCATACTCGCATCCATCTCGTTTGCCACGGTGGCATGCATGAAATGTTCCTGAATGAAAGTGAAAGTGCCAAAATGCAGGTAAAATCACACGAAATTACATGAAACTCTGGAGGAAATGTAGATAGCGTGGAGACGCAATGACGTTAATCGAATTATGTGCTATAACATGTAAAACGGGATCATGAATGGAACATTCAAAAAGCAACTCATGTTAACACCTTAATCATATTATTGTCTTACTAAGATTAAGGCAAATAATTCGATTACTGATGTCCATGTAAACGGAGTCATTGTAATATCGGTTTCAATCATACTGGACACTAGAGGGCGAAACTGAGCAAACTCCACATTTACATTACATAAGTAAAGACATTCAAATCTGTATCTGACATCACTCCTATACCCTTATCTAGTCTTCCCTTCATTAGTCTACAAATATGATACACTTAAAGAAGTGAATTTGAGCACTGAGTGCAACGGAAGAAATGACTTTTTTTTTTTATTGACTTTACTGGAAGATAAAAATAAAATGAATGAAATAAAAAATGTTGACCCTGTGACAGTTAACACTTAGCAAGCTGTCTATTAGGCCATGTCCGCACATGCACGGCTATTTTTAGAGTCCCCACTTCCGTTTAAAAAAAATCTCTGTTCACATGAAAATGCAAAAACGCACTGTGATGCATGTTAAGAGCACACCGAACCAACAGGTGGCGATAATGACACTTTTATGCTGGGTTCACACCAAACGGGAAATTAAGTATTTTCACAAGTAAACTGCATACAAGTCAATGCAAACATGTGAACAACACGTTTCTTTTGTCTAATTTACCTCAATCGCGTCTTCCGGATTTGGTGTGAAACCCAATTTGGTGTTGGCCAATCAGAAAGAAGAAAACAGCATGCATTCTGACATCATGAGATGAAAACTACGGTTGTAGTGTCCACACGACCACACTGCACCCGGAGTTTCAGTCACCCTATACTCCATTTTAAAGTGGACAAACAGCGAAACCACGTAGAAAAAAAGTGCGGTTTTGAAAATACCTGCGTTCGTGTGGACAGGGCCTTAGTAATGAAAAGAAGTACTTTGATTTGTCATGTACACAAACGTTAATTAAGCAAATAAATAATTTATTTAGAAACTTACACCTATAGGACTGCTGTGGATGCCATCTTGTGGTCAGATGTGGAAATTCATTCAGCACATGAACTCTCAGTGCATTATGGGCATTCTCTAGCTGTTGAGTGTACGTCTGTTGTACACTCGTTATTGCGGTGGATTGTGGGATTGATTGATTGCATTTGGACAGCACTAAAAACGGCTGCTCCCTCAAATAGCGCACTAGTTAAGGGTGTAAGAGGTGATTTTGGATACGGCCATCCCTATAGCTGAGGAAAAAGATATAAATGCTTAATCTGATCAAACATGAAGACAATATGTGTATGGTTTATAGTGTTCTTCAAGCCATCCTGGGTGTTTTTATAAGAATAAAGTACATTTATAATGCAATGCTAATCGACCTAGCCTCTATCACAGTATAAAACACTTTAAAATAATACAATTTCTTCCTCATTCTGTGATATGAAACCATGTCTGGTCACAAAATGTAGTTATTTCAAACACTTGACTGATGTTATGAACAGATTTTAAAGTAAAAGTATATGTCAGTAAATCTCTGTTTGCAAACAGGCTTGATATATTGCAAAAGTATCGCCCATCCCTACTGACACATCGCTTTCATACTGAAGTAATAAATGCTGTTTAACAAATAAACTCATAGTTTATTTTTTTCCTTAGGTCACAAGGAGAAACAAGACCTAGAGTTTTCACTCATGCTGGATTTTGCCATCCAGGTAACTTTGTTTTTTTTGTCTCTTTCACACCAGGACAATTTGTGCTCACACTTATCAGCATTTTACGTGATGTTTTTGGCATTCAAATCCAATTGAAGAGTGAATGTGCAAAAATCACTCCCTCATGTTAGATGTGCTTAATGAAAAACAGAAAGACACTATAAAAGTATTCGTAAATGAAGTTTTCCATACTTTGTGATTCATGAGTTTTGTCACCTATTTATGCATTTCAATTGCATTATGAGACTTTGATCATATAATTTTGTTAGAGTTCAATTTCACAAACATACATCAAAATCATGAACTCAATCATCTGTTGTTCCTTTTTTAGATCAAGAATCATTTAATGACATATTTAAAATGATTAAATTTTTTTAACTGACAGTTTTCCAAACAAATTTATTAAGCTCAGCTGTGTGTTTTGAATGAAACGAGTATTGTAAGGCAGATTTTTATTTTATTGATTGAAAATGTCTTTATGGGTGGCACGGTGGCTCAGTGGTTAGCACTGTCACCTCACAGCAGGAAGGTCGCTGGTTCGAGTCCTTTCCTCCGGGTGCTGCGGTTTCCTCCACAATGCAAAGACATGCAGTATAGGTGAATTGGATGAGCTAAATTGGCTGTAGTGTATGAGTGTGGGGCTCCACGGTGGCGTAGTGGGTAGCACATTCGCCTCACAGCAAGAAGGTCGCTGGTTCAAGCCTCGGCTGGGTCAGTTGACATTTCTGTGTGGAGTTTGCATGTTCTCCCCGTGTTCGCGTGGGTTTTCTCCGGGTGCTCCGGTTTCCTCCACAAGTCCAAAGACATGCGGTATAGGTGAATTGGGTAGGCTAAAATTGTCCGTAGTGTATGTATGAGTGTGTATGGATGTTTCCCAGTTATGGGTTGCAGCTGGAAGGGCATCCGCTGCGTAAAACATATGCTGGATAAGTTGGCGGTTCATTCCGCTGTGGCGACCCCAGATTAATAAAGGGACTAAGCCGAAAAGAAAATGAATGAATGAATGTATGAGTGTGTGTGAATGCGAGAGTGTATGGGTGTTTCCCAGTACTGGGTTGCGGCTGGATGGGTATCCACTGTGTAATACATATTAGACATGGGCCGGTATAAAATTCTGACGGTATGATAACATTTAAAATATTTTGGAAAAGTAAACATGTCAGACTAAAAAATTCAAATGAATCATTGACTTGCGTCACGGTAGGGCAGTGGGTAGCACGATCGCCTCACAGCAAAAACTTTCAAAAACACACAATTTAATTTATTACAATTATTTACAACTTAAAATGACATCTTTGGATATCTTTTCTGCTGGAGATATTGCTGTCCTAAAAAACGAGAAAAAAAAAGTGAATAAAAATCTTACACATACCTTAGGAACGGTATAGCAGAAAAGTTTGGCGGTTTTAAAACCTTGACTTTTCCAAACCGCAGTATACCTTGAAAACGGTTATCATCCCATGCCTAATACATATGCTGGAATAGTTGGCGGTTCATTCCGCTGTGGCGACCCCTGATAAATAAGGAACTAAGTCGAAGGAAAATAAATGAATGAATGATAATGTCTTTATATGACAATGGAATGCTTATATTAAAAAAAAATTATTAAGCTGGAAGGAAACATTATTTCTGAAACTTTTATAGCAGGACAAGTTCATAGCCCAGTGAGTCACTTTAATCAATATATGTCGATGCATTCATTTTATTAAGTAAGCAATTCATTCATATATTGATTTTCTAGAAAAGGTACTTTACATTGACTTTAATGTTAGGGATACAGGTGACAGGTTCATTATTTTTTTCAATTGCTGTCATGCAAGATCAGCTGCTTCTCAATATTCAGATTGATGCTTCCTCATTTCCCGCTCCGCCGTCCTTCAAGCCATGACCTGGAATTCGATGATCATGAAGGACAAATCAATTCGGTAAATGCGCTGGAGGAGATGAGGAATAAAGAAACCCTCATTCTGGTCTTCAAACACCTTACACAAGCACAAAAATCTTTACGCTCACATCTGACACGACACATTTAAAAACTCTTTTCAGTATAACCATGCCTCGAACAAATTTTATTATTTTTTTAACCATAATGGTACACAAAGGGTTTTTTTTTGTTGTTGTTATTATCCATCCATTCCTTCGGCTTAGTTTCTGATTTTTCAGAGGTCGCCACAGTGGAATGAACTGCCAACTATTCCAGTATATGTTTTTTTACGCAGCAGGTACCCTTCTAGCTGCAACCCAGTACTGGGAAACACCCATACACACACACACACACTCATACACTACGGCCAATTTAGTTTACTCAATTCCCCTATAGCGCATGTGTTTGGACTGTGGGGGAAACCGGAGCACCTGGAGGAAACCCACGCCAACATGGGGAGAACATGCAAACTCCACACAGAAACGCCAATTGGCCCAGCCGAGACTCAAACCAGCGAACTTCTTGCTGTGAGCTGACAGTGCTAACCACTGAGCCACTGTGCCACCATTGTTATCATTATTTAAATTCATTACATAAAGTATTTAAATAGATTTAGGTGAATAAAGAAAAAGTAAGAAAACAGTCTTTTTTTTAATATATAAAACATACATATACCCATTCGATCGTATTTGTAAGCCTAATACATGGAAACCTTTTTTTTTTCAGAACTGACTTTTTAATCTCACATTCTCATTAAAACATTTGCAATTATGAATTGTATCTTAAGCTCATTGCTTTTAAATCAAAGAATAATTGCTTAAAATGTTTACTTCAATACATTTTGTCACGTAGCCTCTCTATTTTCCGCTCAAAATTGCGAATTGTAACCCAAATGTCTAGTAGCCTATAGTTTGCATCACTAGATAATACTCTTAGGTCCCTTAATAATATAGTAGCTGTGTTATAAAAAGCTGTGAATAATAAATATGATTTATGTAGATTAAAATAATATAAGAAACTAGTTATTTCTCATCAAGTTAGTTGAGTCTCAAATGAATGTTTTTTTTCTTTTGTTGAATCTCTCTACCATTTGCAAAAAAAATTAAATATTGCTTGTTTATCAAAGAATAATTGCTAAACATTTTTCAATAATTTTTGTCACGTGGCCTCATACAAACATGCCAAAAAAAACGGAAAATAACAGCCTATTTTCTATTCAAAATGGCAAATTGTAACCAAAACATCAAGTAGTTTGCATCACTGGATAATACTCTTACTGTAGGTCCCATATAACAACTGTATTATGAAAAGCTGTGAGTAATAAAAGATTTAGCTAAATCTTACCTCATGCTTTGACCTTTAAAAACTGAAGTCTCATTGGAATTTGCTCTCATTTCCTTTGAAACTGTAAAACCCCGCCTTTTTTGATTTGATTGACAGATCGTTTTGACTATGGCCAGACCCTGAAATGCAGCTTAAAATAATATAAGAAACTAGTTTCTCATTAAGTTAGTTGAGTCTCAAATTAATGTTTTTTTCTTTAGAAAAAAACCATTTGCAAAAAAAAAAAAATTGCTTGCTAATCAAAGAATAATTGCTAAACCAAAATCAAACAAAAAGTGCTCAGGGATAGCTTAAATAATGTATCGTTGCTCTGTGAGTAAGGGATTCATCAGAATTTTTCCACATTTTTCGAAGTGCCTTGGATTGATTTTTGCAATAATTGCTAAACATTTTTACTTCAATATATTTTTGTCATGTAGCCTCTCATACAAATAATGATCTTATCTAAATCTTACCTCGTACTTTGACTGTTAATAACTGAAGCCTCTCTGGAATTTGCGCTCGTTTTCTTTTGAAACTGTAAAGCCCCGCCTTCTTTGATTTGATTGGCCAGTCGTTTTGACTGACCCTGAAAAGCAGCTTGAAATATAAGAAACTAGTTATTTCTCATTAAGTTAATTAAGTCTTATGTTTTTTCTTTTGTTGAATCTCTCTTCCATTTGCAAAAAACAAAATAAAATAATTGCTTGTTTATCGAAGAATAATTGCTAAACATTTTTACTTCAATAGGTTTTAATTTTACTTCCGAAGGACGCATTTGAAGTGCGCTGCGTCATCGTGGCGTGACGAAGGCTGTCTCATTTCAAAAAAAAATTTGAAGGCTCCTTCAAATGAAGCCTCCAAATGCGTCCTTCATTTCCCAGGTAATGAAGGATACAACCGGTGGATCCTTCGCGGCCTCGAACATCCCCATAGATACATAAACTAGATATCGCATACGGACCCTGAGCATGCGTCAATAGCGCCGCCACATTTGTACAGTGCTCCCAGGACAAAAGTCATTCAACAGCACTAGTCAAGACTAAAGCCAATGTGAAGATGCTGAACTTAAGCGCTGCTTACGGGTGTAGTAACGAGCAAACAAAGAAAACAAAGCACAAAGGCAGAACATTTCATAGGTAACATTTCGTTTTTTTGTATGTTACAAACTTTAGTGCTCAACAAGTAACGTTATTGATGATAATACAGTCTCTTACTGCACTGATCATAAGGCAAAGTAGCATCAACTTGCACTGAATTCTAGGTTTATGCTAGTTTTATTGAGTAAAATAAGCAAACAATGAAAAAAAGAAATCTGACAACAAGATGCTGCGCTGCCAGAAACTTGTATTCAAATTGTTCATAACGGGGATTCATTCACAAACGAATCGCTCCCTCCGTTAGAATGAGAAGTGAAAGCGGGAGAGGTGGTGTGTTTCAGGACACTGATTAGATCAAATTTAACAGGGAGGGAGGATAATACATTTTCATGCACACAAACACACACTCTTTATCGGCAATGCCCGTGCGGTCACTGATCCATCGATATAGAAAAGTGATGTAAAATTATAATTTTCGTAACTTAAAATACAATATTTGCGTACTGACCACGGGAAAACTCCCGATCATAGATATATGTATATCTCTGGCTCTGGATGGCCACAGTCCTCCACTGCACCTTGGTCCCGCATTCATTTCAAAGGAGCGCTACCCTGTACTAAAATGGCGGCTTTATTGACGCATTCCTTCCAATAGACAACAATAGGGTAGACGACTTCTAATGTAAATATCTATGGAACATCCCAAGATTCATTGCGCGCTGATAACAGCAGGATGTTTTTAAAAGAAAACTCCGGATTAAATGTATGAATTAGGTTCATTTTACTTGGATATCTAAACACATATTAAAAACTAAAAGAGTATGAAATGTCTTACTAAAAAGTGATTTTACAGGCAGTTTACATTTTTATGTGTACATATATGGATCAAAGGAAATATATTTCTAGCTTTTGTAAACCTTGCTTTGCCTTTGTTTTAAAATCATTCTGAAAAAAAAAAAAAAAAAGTCATTACAAATTTTATTACCGCTTATTAACAGAAGCTGTTACGCTAGGTGACGAGATCTGTCCTCTGTAGGCTAGATCTCATTTCAAAATGCTCAGTTCAGCCTGTGTGGACTTCGAAGGGCTCACCTTTGAAGTCTGCAGCCTTCGGAGGATGCAGCCTCTGAAATGAGACACAGCTAATATATTTTTGTCATGTAGCCTCTCATACAAACATACCAAAAAAAAGGGAAAATGACAGCCTATTTTCCATTCAAAATGGCGAATTGTAACCTAAACGTTGAGTAGTTTGCATATAATACTCGTAGGTCCCTTAATAATTTAGCAGCTGAGTTATTAAAAGCTGTGAATAATAAATATGATTTAGCTAAATCGGTGGCGCAGTGGGTAGCGCTGTCGCCTCACAGCAAGAAGGTCGCTGGTTCGAGCCTCGGCTGGGTCAGTTGGCATTTCTGTGTGGAGTTTGCATGTTCTCCCCGTGTTCGTGTGGGTTTCCTCTGGGTGCTCCGGTTTCCCCCACAAGTCCAAAGACATGTGCAATAGGTGAATTGGGTAAGCTAAATTGTCCGTAGTGTATGAGTGTGTGTGAGAATGAGAGTGTATGGTGTTTCCCAGTGATGGGTTGCAGCTGGAAGGGCATCCGCTGCGTAAAACATATGCTGGATAAGTTGGCGGTTCATTCCACAGTGGCGACCCCAGATTAATAAAGGGACTAAGCCGAAAAGAAAATGAATGAATGAATGAATTTAGCTAAATCTTACCTCATACTTTGACCGTTAAAAACTGAAGTCTAGCTGGAATTTGCGCTAAAGGCCCGCCTTCTTTGATTTGATTGGCAGGTCGGTTTTGACTGACCCTGAAATGGAGCTTAAAATAATATAAGAAACTAGTTATTTCTCATTTAGTTAGTTGAGTCTCAAGTTAATGTTTTAACATTTGCAAAAAGTTAAAATAATTGCTTGCTAATCAAAGAATAATTGCTAAACATTTTTACTTCAATATATTTTTGTCATGTAGCCTCTCATACAAACATACAAAAAAACTAAAAATTGCAGCCTATTTTCTATTCAAAACGGCGAATTGTAACTAAAACCTTGAGTAGTTTGCATATAATACTTGTAGGTCCCTTAATAATATAACAGCTGTGTTATTAAAAGCTGTGAATAATAAATATGATTTAGCTAAATCTTACCTCGTACTTTGACCGTTAAAAACTGTCTGAAGGCTCGCTGGAATTCGCGCTCGTTTTCTTTTGAAACTGTAAAGGCCCGCCTTCTTTGGTTTGATTGACAGGTCGTTTTGACTATGGCCAGATCCTGAAATGCAGCTTAAAATAATATAAGAAAAAAGTTTTGCTTTTGTTTAATCTCTCTCAGATAACAGAAGGAATGATGTACATTGAGAATAAAATAGTTCACCGGGATCTGAGAGCCGAGAACATTCTGCTCACCGAGATGCAGTCCTGCAAAATTGCCGACTTCGGACTCGCTCAAGTTAACAGACCTGGAAACCACAGGATTTCTGCAGGTGAGAAACACAGTATATTCATACATATTAGACACCCAAACGAGAGTACACGTCTGAGTTGTGGTCTGCCAGCAGATGTCCGACTTCCGGTGAAATGGATGGCGCCGGAAATATTCGACAACTGCGAGTACACGAGCAAGAGCGACGTCTGGTCCTTCGGCATCCTTTTAACTGAAATCGTCACATACGGAGATGATCCATACCCTGGTAAACGCTCGTCACATTAATAACATACATATGTGACCATTAAAATTATTTTTTATGCCACAAAAATCATCAGAATATTAAGTAAAGATCATGTTCTGTAAAGATATTTAGCAAATTCTCTACTGTAAATATATGAAAACTTGACTTTTGATTAATAATATGCATTGCTAAGCTCTTCATTTAGGCTACAAAACTGTAAAAAAAGGGTGATTTTCTCAATATTTTGAATTTTTTGAAACCCTCAGATTTTCAAATAGTTGAATCTCAGCCAAATATTGTCATATCATAACAATGGATACATCATTTTAAACAAATTGGGACTTTTGACTGGTTTTGTGGTCCAGGGTCACATATGTGCAGTATCATTTTTAAAACCTTGCACTTTAAAGCCCACTATTAGGGCCACAAAATCCCATTTCCATGTAAACAAACAGACAAAGCAAATAAAAAGTAGCATTTTTAGCAACATCTCGTGTTTAACTCATGATGTAAACATTTACAACCCTCGGAGTATACCGTACATTAATGAAAGCTTGTTTATTCAGCTTTCAGGTGATGTAGTTTAAAAAAAAAAGGAAACTTTTGTGGTCCAGGGTTGGTTTTTTTTGAGAAACCATTAAGGAAACATTCCACGTTATCACATATTTTAATGTTCGCTAATTATTTTAAAACAACTTCCTGAGAAAATCCTTAAAGTAATCGTTCACCATCATCATCGGTCATCATTTACTCACTTGTTTCAAACCTTTATGAGTTTCTTTCTTCTGTTGAACACAAATGAAGATATTTTGAAGAATGCTAGAAACCATAAGGGTTTACTACTATGCTACTATATTTCCTACTATGCAAGTCAATGGTTACAGGTTTCCAGCTTTCTTCAAAATATCTTTCTTTTGTGTTCAATAGAATAAAAAAAATAAAATAATAATAAAAAAAATGTATGAAGGTTTGCAGCCAACCACTTGAATAAAAAGGGTGAATAAAAGGAGACTTTTAAAAGACCTTTAAAGTGATAGCTAACCCAAATAAAGTATCATCGTTTACTCACAATAAAGTGATTCTTCTTTCTTTCGTTGAAAACTAAATAAAGATGTTGTGAAGACTGCTGAAAAAAAACCTACAAATGAAATACAAACAGGCAAACAAAATCATATGGAGGTCAATGGCTGCTTTTTTCCAACATTCTTCCTTTATGTTCAACAGAAGAAAGAAACTCAAACAGGTTTGGAACCAGTGGAAGATGAGTAAATGAATGATTGAACTATGATTTTAAGTGAACTTTTTTGGTTTCATTTTTAAAAACATTACTTATACCAAACATTCAATAAATGTTAATGGGAAAAAGTTGTTTGAACGTTCTAAAAAAAATTCACAGAATATTTCTGGTTTATAGTATTGCATCTCAAACCTCAATCAGAAAAAGTTGGGACAGTATGGAAAACGCAAATAAAAAAAAAGAAAGAAGTGATTTCTAAATTTACTTTGACTTGTATTTCTTTGCAGACAATACAACAAACATTATTTAATGTTTTTAATTTAATGGTTTTATCGTTTGTTTAAAATAAACATGTGTTCCAATTTTGGTTTTTGCAACACATTTAAAAACAGTTGTAACAGTAAAGCATTTACCACTTTGTAATGTTGCCATTTCTTTTCACAACACTTAAAAGACGTTTAGGGACTAAAGACACCAAGTGATGAAGTGTTTCAGGTGTCATTTGGTCCCATTCTTCCTGCAAACAAGTCTTAAGGTGGGCAACATTCAGGTGGGTCTTCGTTGTCGCATTTTGCGCTTCAAAACGCGCCACACATTCTCTATTGGAGACAGGTCGGGGCTCTAGACAGGCCAGTTAAGTACCTGTATCCTGTTCCTAAGCAGCCAGGACTTTGTAATGTGTGCAGAATGTGGTTTTGCATTGTCTTGTTGATTTATGCATGGGCGTCCCTGGAGAAGAAGGCAGCATATTGTGCTCAGAAATCTCGATGTACTTTTCAGCGATAATGGTGCATCACAGAAGTGCAAGTTACCTTTGCCAAGGGCACTGACACAACCCATGACAGACCCTGGCTTTTGGACTTGTTGCTGTTAACAGTCTTAATGATCCTTTTCTTCTTTGGTCCAGAGCACACGGTGTCCATTTCTTCCAAAATAATTCCTGAAATATTGATTCATCTGACCACAGTACACGTTTCCAATGTGTGATGGTCTATATCAGATGCCTCTGAGCCCAGAGAAGTCGACGGAGCTTCTGGACACTGTTAACATAGGGCTTCTTTTTGGCACAGTACAGTTTTTCACTGGCATTTGTGGATGTAACTACGTATTGTGGTACTTTTTGCCAAAGTAGTCCTGAGCCCATGTGGTGATAGCTTATAGATGAATGACGATTCTTGATGCAGTGCCAGTTTTTGAAATAAATAAAGCCATGAGGAACACATTAAATAATGTTTGTTGTATTGTCTGCAATGAAATACAAGTCAACGTAAATTCAGAAATCACTACTTTCTTTTTTTTATTTGCGTTTTTTTTTTATACTGTAACAACTTTTTCTGATTTGGGGTTGTATTTGTTCATTCCACAATCTCAGGTCAAGACAAAATGTCGTGTGTTCGAGGGATTCAGCGAGGAGAGCGGATGCCCCGACCGGCCGGATGTCCTGAATCGCTTTACGGCATTATGCTGCTGTGCTGGAAGGCAAACCCCAATGAGAGACCAACATTTTCTGAGCTGCGGGAGATGCTAATGGCTCTCATCCATGAGCCCGTTTCTGAACTGGAGTAGATACTGTAAATACGGGACGGTTTTGTGCATAGCCTACATGTAACCAACACATATACATTCCTTTACGCCATAAATTACAGAGGTAGTTGCAACAGAAAATGTACTGAAAAACAAACAAAAAAAAATGCATGATAAAGTACACTGAAAACAAATGATTCATTGATTTACTTACATTTTTTTAAGGTAAGTGGTTGCAAACAGGGCGACACGGTCGCTCAGTGGTTAACACTGGCGCCTCACAGCAAGAAGGTCGCTGGTTCGAGTCCCGGCTGGGCCAGTTGCCATTTCTGTGTGGAGTGTGCATATTCTCCCCATGTTGGCTTGGGTTTTCTCTGGGTGCTCTGGTTTCCCCCACAGCTCAAACACATGCGCTATAGGGGAATTGAAGAAACTAAATTGGCCATAGTGTATGTGTGTGAATGAGTGTGTATGGGTGTTTCCCAGTACTGGGTTGCAGCTGGAAGGGCATCCGCTGTGTAAAACATATGCTGGATAAGTTGGCGGTTCATTCTGCTGTGGCGATCCCTGATTAATAAAGGGTCTAAGCCGAAGGAAAAATGAATGATTGAATGTTCAAGTTAATTTGTTTAAATTCAGCCCATATAAATTGTTTGCAACCACTTTTTACCCTTAAAAAAAAAAAAATAATAATAAAATAAAATAAAAATTGCAGTTAAAATGCAGTAAATCTTTTTTTTTTTTTTTTTCAGTGTAGATGGGTAAATCTCATGGAAAAACACTTTAAATTTAAATATTTGCCCTCGGGTGAAACTTGAATTATTTGTCAAATATTTACCAAGTGATGTTTAACAGGTTGGCGGAAAGTCCTTTCCCCAAGTGGAGGAGTTCAAGTATCTTGGGGTTTTGTTCATGAGTGAGGGAAGGATGGAACATGAGATTGACAGTGGCAGCAGTAATGTGGTCGATGTACCGGTCCGTTGTGGTAAAGAAGAAGCTGAGCCAAAAGGCAAAGCTCTCGTTTTACCGGTCAATCTACGTTCCTACTCTCACCTATGGTCATGAGCTTTGGGTCAAGATCGAAAGCACAAGATCTCGGATACAAGCGACTGAAATGAGTTTCCTTCGCAGGGTGGCAGGGCGCACCCTTATAGAAAGGGTGAGGAGCTCTGTCACCCGGGAGGAGCTCGGAGTAGAGCCGCTGCTCCTCCACATCAAGAGAAGTCAGCTGAGGTTGCTCAGGCATCTGTTTCGGATGCCTCCTGGACGCTTACCTAGGGAGGTGTTCCAGGCATGTTTCACCGGGAGGAGGCCTCGGGGAAGACCCAGGACACGCTAGAGAAACTGAGTCTCTTGGCTGGCCTGGAAACATCTCAGGATCCCCCCGGAGAAGCGTTTGGGGAGAGGGAAGTCTGGGGTTCTCTCCTAAACAAAAATTGTCTACAAAATCACTCCCTAATTAATCTAACTTAGTTGACCCAATTAAACTAGTTAAGCCTTTAATTTGCAATTTAAGCCGAATAATAAATATACTATAATAAAATAACTATTAAAAAATATGTACAGTCATTTTGGCAAATTAATTAGTTATTAGAAATTAAAGCTTTTTTTAATCTCTGTTAAATAGAACTTTTTCTGAAATGTTTTCTTTAATTTGAAAAATTATTTAAAAAAAAAAAAAATTATAGGAGGGCTAATAATTTTATCTTTAACTGTATATGCATTAATAAAAAAAGCACAAAGTAAATGAAAATAAAGCCATTCCATGAGATTCATTCATATACAGTGTTATAGTGCATAAATATCCACAAAAACATGATTGTGAATGACAAGTATTGTTAATTAATTAGTATTACTTAAAGGTGATTATGAAGTTTCTTAGTTTTCCATATTCCCAAGAAAAATTTCATTACTGACTGATCTTTTTGTTAAGTATGCTGCTGAATTTAATAATAATAATTAAAAAAAAGGATAGCTGTTCTGATTTGAATGTACACAAAGTGACATGTAAACATTCAGACTTTGCAAATGAATGTTCATTGTGTAAACTTTTATGTTGACTATTGTACAGTAGGAGTGTGTGTTTTCTGTGACCCGATAAAGAACAGTGTAATATAAATGTCTGGACAGTTGCGGTTACTGTAAGAGCACTTTTTAAGCCAGTTTTCCTTCTTCCTTCTGGCAACAATACAAAATACATTTACATTACTTAAATATTTTGACAGCTCTAAATACTTTGACAGATGTTAAAAAACAAACAAACAAAAAAAACACTTTTACAGGCCCTTAATCGAGACCTTTTCCGCCTTTGGCTATGATATAAACAGTGTCAGTCTGATTAAGTGTATTTAAAGGGAATTTTTTTTTTTAACATTTAATCACATTGACTGACCTTCAAGTGGTTTCATTTTTCTGTTGAACATAAAAAGATATTTTGAGTACTGTTATAAAAACGGTAACCACTGGCATTCATAGTAGTAAAAACAAAGTATGGAATTCAATGGTTACTGGTTTCCAACATTTTCTAAATATGTTCTTTTGTGTTCAACAGAAGAAAGAAACTCAAACAGGTTTTTGATTAGTAAATGACAGAATTATGAGAACCCATACTGAAATATATGCACATTACATGCATGACATTCAAGTTCACATATTTGGATTGTACATATATAAAATATACGAACACATATAAAATTAAAATAATATATTTGAACGTGTACATACTGTTTAAAAAAAAATAATGTTTGGCCCCTTATTTCTTAACTGTTTTTGCATGTTTGTCACACTTTGATGTTTCAGATCAAACAAATTTAAATATTAGTCAAAGATAACATAGGTAAACACATCATGCAGTTTTGAAAACAAGGTTTTTATTATTAAGGGAAAACTGAATGCAAAACCCTGTGTGAAAAAGTGTTTGCCCCCTAAACCTAATAACTGTCTGGGCCACACTTAGCAGCAACAACTGCAATCAAGCGTTTTTTTTATTAACTTGCATCGAGTCTATTACAGCGCTGTGGAGGTATTTTGGTCCGCTCCTCTTTGCAGAATTGTGGTAATTCAGCCACATTAGAAGGTTTTTCCAGCATGAACCACCCTTTTAAGATCATGTCACAGCATCTCAATTGGATTCAAGTCAAGACTTTGACTAGGCCACTCCAACGTTTTCCTTCAGCCATTCAGAAGTGGATTTGCTGGTGTACTGTGAATTATAGTCCTGCTGCAGATCCCAAGTTTGAGTTTTGTTTTCCCTTATTAATAAAAACCTTCCTTTAAACATTTTTTCACTGTATTTGTAATTCCAATGGTGAGAGAGAAAGAGAGAGAGAGAGATAAAATTGCAATATAGAAAATATATAAATTGCAATTTTTGCAGTATGTCAAATGCATGTTGCATATGACTCATTTTAAATATCTGTAAAATCCAAATATGTACTTGTATGTAAAATATGTAATTTGCATATATTAGATTTCCATGGAGCAACCCTTTTCTGGCCTGTTATTGCAAAACACCACAAGGGAGCATTGCAGTAGAAATTAAGCAGATAACCAGCATTTTATTTTAACTAAATGGTCTTCTAAACATGCTGTATACATTTTAAGCTTGTGTGACAGTCTGTGTTGAATTACATTTAAACACCACTGACTAAGAGCTGGACTAGATTAATGACTGATGCAAGTCAACCTCAATCCTCTAACCCAGCTAAAGATACTCCCAATGGACAAGCAATGGGATTAGAATGACGCAAGATCTGTTCAAGCTGCTGGACTTAAATTCTGCTGATATTATTTGTGCTAAAGAGTGTGAGTATCACACACACAATTTTTTTGGTAATTGAAAATAACCCAAATATGGTTGGGTCAAACCATACCTGTCACAGTCACACAAGGAAGTATAAACTTCAAGGGTGTTTATTCAAGCGATATGCACAACAGTAGCAAGGTGAAGCAGGTGAATGGCGTTGTAGTGGGTGAGCGATCTCACATACAAACAGGTCAGCTGGTAAGCTCAGATCATTGGTAAACACCAACATAAGAATAGTCACTTCCCTTAAATAGTTGTATTGGCATTCACAGGAGGAGGAGAACATCCATGGAAGAGCACAGGAGGATACAGGAGAGAAGACAAGGAGATCCATGCGTCTATGATTCCAGCCGCCGAATGAGTGAATGAGGTGAGTATATATAGTGTGTGGTGATTGCAGGTGCAGGTGATTAATCAGGTGAGGGTTCACGGGTGTGGTGTGTGGTGGATGGTGAGTGAGAGCGGTGATTGGGACTGGGGGAATGAGCAGCGGGTGTGACAATACCAACCAACACTCCTGTTTTTTCCAGGAGTCTCCCATATTTTACACCCATCTCCTGCCACCCTCCTGTTTTCTTATTTCTCCCGGGAAACTCCCGTAATTTGTCTGGCCCAATGTAGTCATGAAAAATCACTTTTTGTCCATGTTTGTCAAGTTGCCAGATCTTGTATTAAGCTTATCCCCTCACACAATTGATGAAATATTTAAATCTCTAAGCATTTTTCACCTCAATCTGGCAACATAGGTTACAACCCAGTTGTGCTGTTGATTTCTGTGCAGGTGGTAGATGCGGTATTTGAACGAATGCCGAAGACAAATGGTGGGTCAAACCTATGTAATTTAATTTTATTGAAAAAAATAACCCAATGTTGGGTTGGTTCATATTCGACCCAACATTTTTATGAGAACACAACATTCTTTATAAACAAAGCTTTTTAGTTAACTCTGTCAACGTTTGTCTGTTATGAAACCAACAAATGACATTCTCAGAGTTGAGCATTTATTAATGTTATGATACAACAGCAACATACAACTGACCTTGGTCAAGGATGCTTTAAGTGCCACTCACTGCGATGTAAATGCAGCGTCAAGCACCACTTCAGCAGCATCAGAAAATCACATGACTTCAGAAAGCAGCTTTGAAATATACAGTCAGAACTGAATGACTTATATAAATTTGAATAACACCCCATATTCTAACAAGTCTGCAAATACACATTTTGAAATATAATCGTGCCATTTAGCATATGAGCTCAATGTAATGCAATGCTAACCTTGTTCGAGGTTATTATATTCACAATGCATTTAAATAATAACAATGTTCAGCACCCTGAGTATTTGGTGTTTATCTGTAAAACGTATATAATTTTGTGAGACCTGGAATGAATGTTTTTTCCTCCTGTGTACATGAATTCATAAAAGTCTTTTAACTTCAGTTAAAACAATAACTCGACTACAGAATTGTACAATATACAGTTTTGAAATCTCTTAAAGGTTTCTCTTTCACTCTTTAAATGTCTCTGAAATCAGATTCACCCCATCAAAATAAAGTGCTTTTATGCGACAAATATTAAAACTCTTCCATAACATTATTGTCCATTATTCTGATTCTTTTGTTTATTGGCCCTGATGTTCATTTTAGGAGACACTTGCCACTCAGTCAAGCCATTGCACATGTCCTTTTGGTTTGCTGCTTCGTGTGGCTCTTTGTATGGTGGTTGTTTAGTAATCACCACACTGTCTCCATGACTTTCAAGACTTTCCATGAAACTCTGAAGATCTTTCAGTTTAGCTTGCGCTGTGCAGTTCTCCATAGATCCTGGTTGAGATTCTGTTGACGTTTTCGTCGCCTGTTTTGCTAGTGCGTCATCAGTTTCATTCTGTTCCTCAACGGAGCTAGATTTGTTTTCTTCATGTTCTGTAGTTTCTCTGACCTCCATCTCGATCTTTACCTTTGGCATTTTGCCGTTTTCTTCATCCTGTCCCGTGTCTGATGTCCCATCCGCATTCTTCTCAATGGCGGACTCCTCATTTGGTGTTTCACCTTCAGTAGTTTCAGGTGTATCGTCTTTATTTGACTTAAACTCATCTACATCTTCTGTACATTGGTCTTCTGTACTCTGTTTGTCACCTGCTTCATTTTCCTCAGCATTTTCTGTCATCTCATCCTCTTTTTCCACCTCTGCAGTCGTATCATTATTTTCTAGAATTGGTGCATCTTCTGTACATGCTTCTTTTTCCATGTCTTCTTCAACTAAGTCTACTTCTTCCTCATTTTCTTCTTTTGCAGGCTCACCTTCTTTCTCATTTTGACCATCATCCGCATCATCAGACTCTTTATTTGCTTCCTCGTCGTTCTGATCTTTTTTCTCAGAGTCTAAAGTTGCATCTATTGGATTGACAGCACCATCTGTCTCTTCTTGATCTGCCATTTCAACATCACGTCCTCTAGTATCATCATTGACCTCCTCTACCTCTTCATGAACAACTTCTAAGTTATTTTCAACTTGGCAAGCTGTGCATTGTTCTTCAGGCTTTGATTGTGGAGGTTCGACTGGGTCCTTTTTCATTTGCAAAATTTTCCGCAAATCAAACTCCATTATAACTGGAGCAAAACTCAAAGCCTGAGCTCGCTGGGCTGCTCTGGATGCCAATTTCTTTTTTATGCATGCATCGCATGGGCAGTATTCATCATCACTGCGCTGATCGCTGTTTTCAGTTCCTGATGCAGTGTAATCTTCATCACTCCTTGTCAAGACTGACTTATTGCGCATGACACGAAGACGTTTGCGACGTTGCTCGGTTTGAGCTGTAGACTCTCTTGATAGTGCATTTCCTGGAGGTCTCGGACCTCTGCCAGTGCGGCTTTGGATTTTTTGCAGCTCTCGGTTAATACTCGATTGAATACGTTTGTGTACTTCCTCTTTCAGTTCGCTTATCATTGTATTGAGCATCTCATTGTCATCCAAATCCCACCTCACTTTGAACTCCGCCATGGCGTCAGTGTAATGCAACATGAACTGCTTTTCTAGCTTTTTTAATAGGCTCAGGACCCAAACAGGATCTGGGTCTTGTGAAACTCTTTTAGTAAGTGTAGCTCTCTGAACAGACGGCGGAGTTCCTGAGCTTGTGTTTTCTGGAGATTTCATTGTGTAACTCTCATTCCCAGAACTCTTGTAAGAAGTCGTTTGTGGTGTTTGATCGGATTCATTCTTATTCTCAGAACTTGAAACCTCTTCTTGAGTTACATTATTTTCTTGGTCATCATCCTGTTGTGTATTTACTGGACTTCCCTGTGTTCGTTCTGCGATGTCTGGAGTTACCGGATCTGAGATTATTTTGGACGGATCTAAACATTCTGTAAACTTAACCTCATCGTCTTCTTCATCATCTTTATCATGCAGTGAAGTCTCTTGCTCTTCAATTGGTGGTATTGTTCCCTGTGAGGTCTCTATTTTTTCACCTTTAACAGAGCTGGTGGAACCACTATTTACATCAATGCCAGATGAATACCGCAGGTTAAATTCATCCTCTGCTGATTGGTTTTCCTTTGCATTTTGTTGTACATGTTCATCCTCGATGGGCTTTTGGAGCCAGAGCGACTGTAGAATCATCATGACTTCATTGTATTTACGATGTTTTTCATCTTTAGAGTCTGAATCAATAAATCTTAAGTTGGCAAGGCAGTCCAAAAGCCCTTGAGCAGACTGGCTTAATTTTCTGCCATACACTGGGGAAACCTCAGGTAAACTACTGGATCGGTCTAGTTTTGGACCGAGTAAAACCTTCATGACCTGAACTGAAGAATCACACTGCTTTTGTAAACTGTCTTGGTTAGCTAATGTTTTAGGATTGTGATCCATTTCACATGTTTCCAATTGTGCTTTTTCATCGCATGCTTGTATCTCAACACAACTATCATTGGTCTCCTGCTGAACATGATTCTCTCCTGTGTGATTCTCATTAGGTTCCTCAACCTCCATTATGCTTTCTGGTGCCTCACTTTTGTCCCTTTGGGAGGCGTTCTCACCAACTTCACGTTCAGTATGTTCAACATCCATTTCATAAACATAGCCATCAATGGGAATGTTTCTAAGCCAGTCATTCACAACTTCTGTAGGGGAAGCGTTTGGTAAACATGACGGCATCAATTCCTTAGTATTGTGCTCTGAAGAGTGGCTGTTTTTGCTCCTGCTGCTTTTTTGGCTTTTATTTTCAACCTTGTCGACATTTTTGCTGGAGGCAACTGACTTTGATCCCCTACTGACTGGTCTCGCATTGCCAACAATCTCTCTCAACAGGTCTGCAGCTGAGAGTGCCCGAGATAAAACACTTTCGCTTGAGGAATCAGGATGCTTGACTGATGCTTTTTTCTTGTTTGGCATCTCCAGTGGTAGACTTTGGGAAATGTCAGACATTCGTGCTGAATTTGCCCTGGATGCATCATTTTTCACAGATCTTTTGTCTGATGTGGATGTTTTAAGAGATTTAACCATGCCATCATCAAGGTCTCTGTTGGATTTTATATCTAGTCCGTTCATTTCCAAACAATGGGAAGAATGTTTAGATCTTTTATCAGTCTCTCTAGTACTTTGGCCATTTTTGGACTTCACTGAACATTCAGAGGCTTTTGAAGAGTTTAAACAATCACTTGCTGGTCTGACTTTTCCAGCAGCTCTTTCGCTTTGCTCATGTTTTGAAGATGCTTCACTCATTTCTGCATGGTTGGTGTTGTTGACAGCTTTGCAGTCTCTCTCTTTCATAGCTGTATTTTTAGCACTTCCCGGTGAAACTCTCGAGGGTGACTTACTTCGTGAAGATGACAGTGACAAAGTGGAGGGCACTCTGATATTGTTTTCATTTAACTGGCTCCCCGACTTGCTCTTCTTCAATTCTGCTGACATGATATTTTCAGCTGAGACAGGCGAGAGGGCTTGAACGGGAGTCTTATGATGGGACTTCTTTGACTTGTCTGAAATTGCAGAGTTCACAGATGTTTCTGTCTTAGGCCTTTCCTCTGCATCGACTCCATTCACTTCATGCAACTTATTCCCACCATCCTCTGACATGCCACTAGTTGATCGTTCATGAAAGTTGTCACCCTTCTGATCCTCTCCTAACCCAAGAGAGACCGAAGCTGTCGATGTAGGGCTTACAGGCTCATCAAACTGGTTATCTGAGGACTTAATATTATTTATAAGAATTTTATCAGATTTTCCTGACAAGATCCCTTCAGATTCACCTTTGGCATCTTCCTTTAATTTCTCTTTCAAATCACCATTTGAGGAGCTAAGACAATTACATTTACCAGATCTTTGGGACACATTCGAGTTTTCTGACATCCCACTTGCTGCTCTGCTATCAGTCTTCTTGCTTTTACTATTGTGAGTTGATCTAGGAGATGGAGACCTCTTTTTCCTAGGCAATGGAGAAGTCACAGTTAAGGCATTCAGTGTTGTTTTCTGTGTCTCAGATTTGATGGATCTTTCAGAACAAGCATTAGACATTTCTGAGGACTGAGACATTGGGCTGGTGGCTCTTTTGGACTTGTTTGTTGGAGTTGCACATTCATCGGGTGTTGCATCATTTAATACTGAGGTAACCGTGGTTTCTGGAATGTTGTGGTTTGATCTGCAGGACCTACAAGATCTTTTAGAAGTGTTTGTTTTAGCAGACATTGCACTGGGAACTCTTTCCTGAGATTTAGCCTCTGTCTGGGAATGTTTTGAAGATACATTTGACTTCACTGATGTTTTTGAGCAGTTTGACAGTGGACGGCATTGCCTTTTCTCAGTTTCCAACTCGCACAGAACATCTGAACTTTTGCCTTGTAACTCACAACAAGATTTGACAGACCTCTTTGAATCTTTTGATAGATGCTGTGAAGACTGGTTTGATTTATTAGACATGGCACTAGCTGATCTCACTTCATGAGGAAGCTCTGAGTCTTGCTCATAATGATTATCTGACAAGGTCTGATTTTGACTAGCAGCACTTTCTGGTTCATCACCCTGAGAATCAAGCAACCTTGATGGCACTTCCTCTAAATCATTTGGACTACAAGATCTAGGCGTTTTAGCTTTCTCTGAATGTGCAAATATTGATTTGTGGGATGTCCTCGATGCAGCTGAGAGATTTGAATGGGCAGACATTGGGCTGATGGCCCTTTCTTGGCTTTCTTCTTCAGCATTATCCGTTTCTGTCAGGACCAAGGCTGGCGTGGGCTCTCTCTGTGAAATAATGCAGTCTGACTTTGCTGACATGGCACTTTTGGTTCTTTCTTCAACACCCTCTGCTTCATTATGTTCAGATTTTAATGACCTCCCAGCAGAACACCTTTCATGAGCAGAGCAGTTGGATTTCTTTGAGATTTTTGAAGTAGAAGATGCATTTGAATTTTTAGACCGAGAGCGTTCCCGTGTGGCTTCCCCTTCTGATGCATTATTAACAGGGTCAGAGATTTCAAGCACATTTGAAGTGCATGCAACAGATGTTTTTGACAATATGGAATCAGCTTTCTCTGGTTCACCTTCTTCTACATTGCAACTCAATCTTTTACTCTCACCACAGCATGAACATCCACCAGATCTTCTAGAAACACCTGATCTGACACTTCGTTTTCCAGTATCAATGTAACATTTCTCAAAAGCATCTGATGGATTGGATCCAGGTGTGTTTGCTTGGCCTCTAGACTTACAAGATGCTTGGCTATGTCTAGAAATGTTACTACAAGCTCCTTTCTCAAACAACTGCTCCTGACCAGATGCCACCGAACTTGGGGTTATGGCTCCACACTGACATGCATGACACATAGATGACACTTTTGAAACTGGAGATGTCATGCTCATGCATTCTCCATCTACTGGAGCTGCAAAAGTAGTTTTATGCTTTTTAACTTTCAGTGAATGAATTGCACTGCTCGATTCTTTACTTGGAGGTCTAGGAGACAAATAAGATTGCGGTGAACTTTGGAGACCACAACAATGAGCACATTTTGGTTGATAATCACTCTCCAGGTGACCACTTTGAGACCAGTTTGAAGCTCTCGAGACACTCGGAGGAAGGTCATCATAATCATCATCCTGATCTTCCTTCAAAGACTCGAGCACTTTGGATGAGTTGCTGACGGCAGAAATCGGACGCTCTCCCGTGACCTTAATTAGCTCACAATGTGGCGTTGGAGAGATTTCAGGTTCTGTGATGTCCATATGAGAGCATTTATTTTTAGCTTGACTCCCACAGCTGTCCTCATATGATTTCTTGCTCTTTGACGTGACGCCAGCTGAGGATACTTCACATCGGCTGCAGCAATGACTTGTTGAACAGTATTCCACTCTAGTGTCCCCTTCCTCCATTGTCTCCTGAAAGCATGAGGCCTTTTCAACCACATGCTCCACATACTCCCCACTGGAGCAAGAAATTGTGTGTGTGCTATCCACAGATGACTTTTTGCGTGTAATTTTCTGAGATGATCCACTGGAACTGGGGGATTTGCAGGTGCCCTGCTCTTTATGCATTGGGTTTTTCCAAATGTCATATTCTTGGCAATGGTTGCAACAGTTTTGACAAAGTGTTTCCTCAAGATGCTTCTTCGTTGTGAAAGCTTCCTCAGCCTCAGATGCACAAACAGAGTCTGGGTCTGAATACTCGGCTTTAGCTTGAAGATATTCAGCGTCTTTTACAGATCCAGATTCATTCACTTTCATTGATGATTTCTTGATCTCGGTGGACCATTGGAGGGTCTCATCATTAAACAGCCGAAAGCGAACTTTCATCTCCACGGAAAGACTGCCGTCTTTGTTAACAAGCACTCTCTTCTCGATGTCATTGTTCATTACGACCTCTTTAACATAAGGACAGGTGCTGACGCAACCAGACTGCCCTGGTGTCATGCATAATCCATTCTGGTAGGACTTTTCTGAAGAAAGAGAGAATCTTGTAGATCGATTACTGGAGTCGGATCTTGGATGGATAATGCTTTTCTTTGTCTCCAGACCAAAGTTGACTGTCACAAAAAATAAAACAACATATTTTCAACTTGCAAACAGAACCACAAATTTGAAAAAGGGTTCCCAGGGGGCACTTTAATGTCAAAATGACATTAAAAACATGTCAAAAATGTAAATCAATTTGATGTCAATTGACTCCCTTGATGTCAATACAACATCAAATTAACATGTAATAATAATAATAATAATAATTCCTTACATTTATATAGCGCTTTTCTGGACACTCAAAGTGCTTTACGCATTGGTGGAATCCCCTTATCCACCACCAGTGTGTAGCATCCACCTGGATGACGCGACAGCAGCCATATTGCGCCAGACCGCACACCACACACCAGCTAATTGGTGGAGAGGAGTGATGAAGCCAATTATGATATGGGAATGGTTAAGAGGCCATCATGGACAGAGGCCAGTGGACAAATTTGGCCAGGATGCCGGGGTTAAACCCTTACTTTTTTCTGAAGGACATCCTGGGATTTTTAACGACCACAGAGAGTCGGGACCTCGGTTTAAGATCTCATCCGAAAGACGGCGCTCACTGAGTCCCCATCAATATACTGGGGCGTTAGGACCCACACAGAGCGCAGGTTGAGCCCCCTGCTGCTCTCACTAACACCACTAAATTTATTTATTTATTTTTACACCACTTATTTTTGCACACTTTTTAATAATAATAATAATAATAATTCCTTACATTTATATAGCGCTTTACACATTTTTGGGGAGAATCTCCTCATCCACCACCAGTGTGCAGTACCAAATGATGCAACGGCAGACATATTGCGCCAGACCACACACCAGCTGATTGGTGGAGAGTGTTGAAGCCAATTATGATAGGGGATGGTTAGAAGGCAATGATGGACAGACTCCTAAGATTTTTAACGACTCATCCGAAAGACGGCGCTCACTGAGCAGTATAGAGTCCCAATCAATATACTGGGGCATTATGACCCACACAAACCGCAGGTTGAGCGCCCCATGCTGATCTCACTAACACCACTTCCGGCAGCAACCTGGTCTCCCATCCAGGTACTGACCGGGCGCAGCCCTGCTTAGCTTGAGTGGGCGACCATGTGAGAATTGCAGAGAGCTAGCTGCCAGATGCTGGCTAGTAACACTGGTGTCAAAAAGTACCTCATAAATTGATTACAGGACTGTCCCGTATCCGATTTTGAAGTGTTTTTTGATGCCAATGTTATGTCAATTTGATGTTGTTTTAGGTAATCAAGGTAATCAATTGATATTAAATTGATTTGCAGTAGTTGTAGTTTGTGGAATTTGAAATTGAAGCTTTCAGATGAATAAAACATTCCTTATATTATAATGCTTTTTATTGTCATTATTTTGGTGGTCAAAAGGACATCAATGTGTGGATGTCAAATAGACGTCAAGGTTTTGACATCAAATCAATTAGCATTTTTAACTTGTTTTTAACGTTTATTTTATGTCAATTTGTCATCAAGGTGCCCGCTGGGTTGATTATGCATATGCATTAAGAATAGGCATTAACAACATTTAAGCTGGTGTTTGTTTTATCTTCAGTCTATTATTAGGGACATGTGGGAGGATAGGTTGTTAATCACTATAATGACTCACCTAAAACAAACGAATGTAAACGGTAATTAACTTGAACTGTGTGCACAGTGCGAGAAAATATTTACCATTCTTTTTGCTTTCATGGCCTTCACTGCAGATGCTGGAGTGTGACCTTGTGCCCACTCCTGGAAGCTTTTCGTCTGAGAGTTTCTTCAAGCTTTCCATGAGCAACGGCCTGAATGGTTCTCGACCCACACAGACCAGCACACTGGGACACTGCATCAGACTCTGAATACTGTCAATCTAAGGGCAAGAGTAAACATGCATCAGGCAAAAAACAAACAATGAGTGAAATACACTCTGATGAATGCTTATTGTTACAGTACTGTCTACATAAACAGCTACTTTCTATCATCCAGTGTTGGGTAGGTTGCTTCAAATAAGTAATTAATTACTAATCCAACTACTTTGCCTGAAAAGTCATTTAATTACTCAATAAGCAAATTGATCCCTTGACTCAATACCACATAAATACCTTATGAATCTCAATGCATAGACAGTATAAAGTAAACACATTTCTTAATGTTATTAGTTCTTTAAATCTGAGTCAAACAGGGCATTTTAGTTTAATTTTAAAATGTAAAACTTAAACAATATGTGTATCAAAATATGAAGTGAAGTCTCACAAACTAATTTCGAGAGGAGCACGTGATTTGATTGATCACAGCTGGACTCTCATCCGTAATCATTAGTAAGCTAATCAGATGAGTCCAAATTCACTATAAGTAGCCCATCTAAAACTATTCACTTATCTTCGTTTTCCGAAGAAACCCCCCATCCACCCCATCTCCCCCCTTTTTCTCCTCCTTTGCCAGGGGGAGTTCTCGAGAACAACCTGATCTCGTACCCCCTTATTGCTTATTGACCAGGCGGGAGCCAATTATCTCCGAGCTCAGGGTTCTCTCCCGGGACAGCATGCCAAACCTGCTATTATTATCAAACAATATCTAAGTGTGAACTCTTGAAATGTTATAAAAAGTTCTTAATCATATCCAATCATCTTGATAAATGTAAACCAATTAAGTTGAAAAATAAACTTATTCTGCAAATTATACATACAAGTGCACTGCTTTTCTGAATTGATTTATACAGAACTGTTGAATTTATTTACAGTATTTAAGCCAAGTATTAATAATTAATTAAATAACTGTAATTAACAAAAAAATTAAAGTAATGCCTTACTTGACTTTTTCAGCAGATAAGAAAATTTGTCACAGTAAAACATAATAATTCCTTACATTTATATAGCACTTTTCTAGACACTCAAAGCGATTTACACAATGGGGGGGGATCTCCTCATCCACCACCAGTGTGCAACATCCACCTAGATGACGCGGCGGCAGCCATATTGCGCCAGACCGCACACCACACACCAGTTGATTGGTGGAGAGGAGACAGATGAAGGACATTCTGGGATTTTTAATGACCACAGAGAGTCAGGACCTCGGTTTAACGTCTCATCCGAAAGATGGCACTCACTGAGCAGTATAGGGTCCCCTTCACTATACTGGGGCATTAGGACCCACACAGACCGCAGGTTGAGCACCCCCTGTTGGCCTCACTAACACCACTTCCGGCAGCAACCTAGCTTTCCCATGTGGTCTCCCATCCAGGTACTGACCGGGCGCAGCCCTGCTTAGCTTCAGTGGGCGACTGTGTGAGAGTTGCAGAGAGCTAGCTGCCGGCTAGTTACTAGTTACTTTATAACTTATTAAACCCAACACACCTAACATCAACACCTGACTGAAATGAATATACTTATTAATGACTGATTTTCAGCATTGTGAACTTAAATGATCAAAACCCAATATATGCTCTTAATGTTATTATATGCAAATATGTATATCACACACAAAAAACAACAAAATACTGATTTCATATAGTATTTAAGGGACATTCTACCGGAAACATACATTTTCACTTATAAAAAATGTGACAGGGCCTGACCTTTAGCTTGTCCTCCTCAAAAAATCATACAAAAACAAGCATAAAATCATCCAATTCAATGACAGAACACATCCTTGATCACTGTCAGCTTCTCCATGAAATGATGTCACTTCCTCTGAGTCATAGCCTTAAAGGTGTATTGCACACATTTTATGTAAAATTTAATGCAAATGTGACAGGACTGACAGAAACATGGGGACAATTGTAAGTTTATTTGTATTATATATATCTGTAGTATTTATTTGTAGAATTGATTTATAATTTCATGTTTTTAATCAGTTGATGTGAACGATAACAACTTAAACCTGCTATTTCTGAAGTTTTTAGCATAACAAAACTATTAAAGCTCGAGGTTCAATTGGGCTGAGGACAAGGACAATGACAGAGTTTGTATATTTGTAAAGTATTTTTAATAAAGAAACAAAATCTGAGAACCAAATGACTGACATACTCCTTTACAGAACAACTCACAGAAATCAACCGTCAGTCCATTTTAGAATTTTTGTGGGATGAAATACTTTTTATTCACTGTATTTATGTTTTTATTTCAGGACAGATAATGTACGTTTCTGGTAGAATGTCCCTTAAAGAAACAGCCTGAGCCTACAGCCTAAGCCAGCCAAATATATATATATATATATATATATATATATATATAATTTCACTGCATGTAAAAGTGTTACACCCACGTGGCTCCATTATGCTTGCCTTATTTACTGTTGGTTGCTAGGCTACCAATACTACCGTCAGCCACTCTAAAAACATGATGAAAACGCACATATTTCACACTTTATTATTTTTTTGCGAAAGACTTGCTTTACATTAGAATGGAAATCCAGCAATTGTGAACATACATAATTGCTCCTTTTGTGCTTCACAGCAGAAATCACATCATATGTGTGAGGAACATGAGGGGTTAAGTAAATGTTTTTAGGTGAACTATACATAGACACAGAGCTAGCTAATTTTATTCCCCAAAGCTTGCAGTTCTGTCCCGACTTGACACCTTCATCCTAAAATACTTGACCCAGCTAATGAGGTATATGCACACAGACTTTTATTTTTCAGTCAGCCAGCCCAAGTGCTTCCGGTGAACTGTCAAGCATTACAAAATCTTTGATTTCTTTTAAAATCAGTGATCTTCACTGCCTGATTGATGTACGGTATAAAGTGGGTCTCAGATCGGACAAGAAGCACTGCATTAAGTTACATATTTCCCTGCCATGTCTTTAAAATACGGAAATGTATTTTACCCCAGTATTTTCGATGAAGTTTCTGCGCTAGCCTGCTGCTACTGATGGCACTTGCATTTACAAGGTCTTAAATCTCATTTTATACTTGAACAACTAAATGAATGCTTAAGTCTATTTAACCGATTGTATTTAATTACATTACATCATCGATGCTGTAAAAGGAACCGTATTAAATTGAAAATAGTTACATTAACCTTTCACCAGAAGTCTATTGTTGGCTTAAAAACACTAGCTGTGCAATAAAGAATGGCTGAAGAAATGAAATCCTGACCTTGCGTCCCTCCAGGGTGTAGAGTTTCTTGACGTGACACTGCATGAGCTCTGAAATCTCCTCCGTAAAGACTCGAAGACTGCGAGCGGTTCGTCGACTCAGAATAATGGATCGGCGAACGACAGGGTCACTGTTTTTCACTAGAATAATCCTTTTGGGGTGCCGATGATGGTGGTGATGGTGTCCTGATGGGGGTTCATCAGGTCGGGACGGCTTTCGGCGGGTGTTATCTGGGTGGCTATGGTGGTGCCAGACCGCTTGCCTTTTTCCTACTTCTTCCATGTTGATTGGTTTTACATATCGTTGGTCGGAGCAGAGATAACACCCGCCGTCCTCAAACTGCTCTAAATGTTTGATGCTGTGGGTTCCCCTGGGGGTTGTGATGTTACGTACACCAAAAGGCAGGGGAACCTTTTGAGAAAGGTCATCCAGTAAAGCATCAAAGCATTTGAAGGTGCGTTTATGAACGGCCATCTTGACGCCTTTGAACTGGGCGTCGCCACTCTTGTAGAAAGTAATTCTCTTGACAGGACTCGATGCAGTCACGATGGAGCCGAAAGACGATGTTGGAGGATGAGGAAACTGATGAGGGTCATTGTGGAAATGGGGATCAGCGTCGAAAGAGCCTTGAGCCGCCCTCTGCATCTCTCATCCACGTCAGTTCACACTGCGAAAAAAAAGAAAAAAAAAAGAGTTTGGGACATGAATAACAATAGTTGCATCCGAAATGACACATGCTGCTTGTTCAACCTACTTATTTAAAATGAGCCGAAACAACACAATTCTTGAGGTTTTTTTGGGGGATGACCTAATTGTTTTATGTTTGATCCACTTAAATTTGTAAATACTACTAAGTTGACTTAATTCCTTCATGTTTTCTCAACACAAAGGAATTGTGTGAAACCCAGCATATTTTACAGTGCACTATACACTGTAAAAAGTGACTAGTTGACTTTACATTAAAAAAAAAAAAGAGTAAACTCATTGCTGTATAATTATTAAGTAAACAAATTATGTGCATAATTATAAAAGTTGAGTTAAGTCAATGGGGTACAGACTTTTTTTTTAAAGTAAAATGAACTTAGTAGCAAAAAGTTAGTTTTTTAAAGTAACAAATCACTTTTTACAGTGTACACTTATACACTCAATGTGTAGTGTAGGAGTTTAGTGTCATCCCAAATGAACACTAAGGTCTTTTTACTAAACAGAAATTCAAACCATTTCTCAGTCTATGTTTAACGGTTGCCAAATTAGTGAAATAAAAGACCAAACTAGGGCTGCACGATATTGAACAAAAACTGACATTGCGATATTTAGTTTGTCTTCAATATATATTGCGATATGAATATAATTTCGCAAGATGACTTATAACTCTATTTGGAATTAATTAGTGATTTCACATTGATTGTTGTTATTTTGTAGAGAAGAATCAGCATAAAATACAATACAATTGAACAGACACAAATTAATTTGAGGGTTTTCTGTGGAATCTAACAGTATTGAGGCACAGAAATTCAATAACAATATATAACATAACACTGTAATAGTGTAGAGAAGAGAGTAGGCGCATTGGAACCTTTGATTTCATTTGGCCCACCATCCCATATGAGAAGAGAGTGAGAATGATGGAGAGGCGAATGCCTTTAAAAGAGATCGTCATTTCTAATTTGACATAACCTTTTTTGTTTGTTTGTTTAACACAGCTACAAAAAAAGCATGTTTCAATTAAATGTTGTAAATGAATCAGATTTTTTAAAATGTAAATAATGTCACTCGACGGATAGAGGACAATGCAGAAGACATTGGTGAGCAAATCAAGGTAAAAACTAGTGTAATTCCATTCTGTTATAAATAAGATTTTTTTTTTTTTTACTGTAATAAGCTCATTATAAAATGTAAAAAAATTATGCTGTATTAGTTAATATAAAGCAATGTTTTCTAGTTATTTCTAAATATTATTAAATAAATTAGGAAATTACCCATGGCAACTATATTTACCTTCGGCCCACCTCAATCAAATTTGGTTCTTGGCCCTTTATAAGAAAAAGTTTGTGCACCCCTGGTGTAGAGTCTTAATTGTATAAATAATTAAATACAATTAATTTTGGTTTATATATCTTCATAACCGCTTGAATAGGCTAATTTTACAAATAGGCTCATATTAAAAATCCCCTAGAATTCAACCATTTTTTAAATCCATTCAGTCGATCTACAGGTCTAGAGGAGGCACTGTTAGCTTAGCTTAGCATAAATCATTGAATCGGATTAGACCATTAGCATCTGGCTTTAATATCTCACTTTAAAATGACCAAACACTTTCAGTCATTTTCCTATTACAGTCACAAAATATGAATTTAGAGAGAAATGTGATTAAATACAGATTTAAGTAATGCATCTGCAGTAGTTTCACCAAGAAACCGCAGAGTATAATCAACATTATCTAAAAAATAAGTGCAATATTTCTTAATTTAATTAAATTCTCCCAAAGCTAAATCATATGCTATCCATATTTATTTCAGATTTCCTTTTATATGCTAACGAATAGGACAAAGTGAAATACTTGAACTCTCAATCAAAAATGTCTCACTAAAACAGAGATGGTAAAACAGAGGCAACATTTAAACTATGAATGTCTCTAAAGGCAAAGTTCAGCATTACAAAATACTGTGTAAATACAGTACCATGGTACAGTATGTTTAGCATGTTTATGGACTAGCAGTGTACTCAAAAGTGTATATATTTATAAACAAAACTGTATTATTGTGACGAAAAGTGTAATGATCATTTACATCATGTAATACATCACTTTTAAATTACGTTATGTAGTTTAAAACCTGGCTCCAATCCAGAGGTTAATCTCATGCACTTTGGAGAAACAATTACAGACTAGTTTAAATTGCATTTAGGTCTTAGTCCTTAATAGGCACTTTAATCCAACATTAAAAGACATTCAAGAGCATTATTTCCAAGCAAAGTTAGTTTAAATTCATTTTATCAGCATTAAACTGAAACCAAAACCGTCTTTCTTCTTCAGGAGTCTTCTTATCATGACATTTTGACAAATAAAAGTGTCTGATTTACATAAAAAAAATCAAACAAATCATTTCATGACAATCCAGATTATAAAAAAATGACATGTTTTATCTTTCCATATCATGTTTTAATTCTACTTGTGAGCATAAAAGTCACCACTTTCATAGCCATCACATATTGTTCACTGTATTTCATAGCTAATAAAAAATCAAACCTTGACTCCCATATAACACAGCATCATTTCAGGAGTGTATCTGAGCATAAAAACAGCATACAAAAGAAATGAAATCCAAAACAACATACTTACAATCACAGAATGCATGACCATATCTGATGCTAAAAACAAACGGTATGAAAGGCGAAAATAAACAGAAAATTGGAGCACGCAGAGCAGCGTTCCCGGCATTATCCGAGCACTCGACTGCTACGGGAACACAAGTTTACATGGGTCAGATCACTAATCAGAGTCTTGGGCTGCTAAGGATAGAACGCAAAGCTTCTTTAATCATCTAGAGATTTCACTGAAGTCTACAGGAGCGTCAGACACATGACAGTGACACCGGGATTGCATAAATAGAGATGCGCAGAGCTATGAGACTGTCTGCTTTCTGACCCCCGATGGCAGGCTTAGTTTGTGTTTATTCTACAAGCATGACATTTAGACAATGATGCACCAAACGCTGAGACTGAAAATACGTTTGCAGTTCTATATCTGCTGAGTGGTGCACACCAACTCAGTCCTGCTGGGATATTGAAGTCTGTGTGAAATCACAATTTACAATGTTGATTTTGCTAGCGCACATTGTCATTGTTTAGGTGAACAATTAATCTGTGCATGTTAGTCCACTGAAATAAAAAGATTGTTTTGGTAATCTTCAATTAAAGTCTAACCATTTGCTTCTGGTGGTAGTCCTCTGATGATGTCAGTTTGACAGGTTCAGTCACTACATAGATATATACACTAGATATCGCATACAGACCCTGAGCATGCGTCAATAGCGCCGCCACATTTGTACAGTGCTCCCAGGACAAAAGTCATTCAACCGTACTAGTCAAAAGACAGTGTGCCAATGTGAAGATGCTGGACTTTAGCGCTGTGTACAGGTGTAATAACGAGCAAACAAAGAAAACAAAGCATAAAACATAACATTTCATAGGTAAGATTACGTTTTTTGTATGTTACAAACTTTTGTGCTCAACAAGTATTGATGATAATACAGTCTCTTACTGCACTGACCATAAGGCAAAGTAGCAACAACTTGCACTAAATATAGGGTTATGCTAGTTTTGTTGAATAATATCAGCAAACAATGTAAATGAAACATGACAACAAAATGCTGCGCTGCCAGATTATTATTATTATTATTATTGTCGGCTAAGTGAACGAGTCGTTCATAACGGGGATTCATTCACAAACGAATCGCTCCCTCCGTTAGAATGAGATTGGATCAAATTTAACAGGGAGGGAGGATAATACATTTCCATGCACCCAAACACACGCTCTTTGTCGGCAATGCCCATGCGGTCACTTATCCATCGATGTAGAAAAGTGATGTAAAATTATAATTTTCGTAATTTAAAAAAATATTTGCGTACTGACCACCGGGGAAAACTCCCGATCATAGATGTATGTATATATGTGTATATATCTCTGGCTCTGGATGGCCACAGTCCTCCATTGCACCTTGGTCTCACATTCATTTCAAAGAAGCGCTACCCTGTACTAAAATGGCGGCTCTATTGACGCATTCCTTCCAATAGACAACAACAGGGTAGGCGACATCTAATGTAAATATCTATGCAGTCACTATATTCTTAACCACACCCCTCTTACCGTTAGTTTGCGGGAATGATGAGGGAATGATGTGCAAAAAGAAAGCCTCGCCCCCTTACTCAATATTTCAGATGGAGGTACATCAACAAACTGAAATAAAAGTCAGCCTTAAAGGTTATTGCATCCGAAATTTTCGTCCATAATTTTCGTGTTTAAAAATAAATTTGACCTCACGTTGTGTGAATCGTATTGACACACTGCCTCCCAAACTTTTGTCCGCCATAAAAAAAATTCGAACCGGGTTCGATTTTTTACATTTTTCGCATCAGAAAAAGCACTTTGAGAGGTGTTTTGACAGTTCAGAGCCACCATACAAGCGAAAAGCTAAATACAGAATGCCGTCACTTGAGCTACAGATAACTTTATGACAAACACAGTGCATAAAATAAAGACAGAATGTGGTGGACAGTTGAGAACTCGTTACTGGATTCAGTGACTGGCGCACCTCTGCCCTGCTGCTGTTTGGTGTGTGTGTGTGTGTGTGTGTGTGTGTATTCATATATTCATCATTATATATATATATATATTTTTTTTTTATATATATTTTTTCATTATATATAAAAATAACCCATCACATGCTTCATGAAACGATTTGGCATGCATGTTAGGCCATTTAACTGAAGTACAGCATCTGTAATGACAAGAATAATTTCTAGAATAATTGATTTCATAGTGGATATTCTCTATGAACCCTCCTTATGGTTTGAGAAGTCATCTTTTCAATAATGTGGCCCTGGTGCATCAAGCGCATTGATTTATATGCAGTTTCTAAGGTCACCTTGAGATGAAAGTGACTGTGAATTTGGCCTACAGTGAATGATTGCTTGTTCTCTCTGAATCCTGCGGTGCCTCTGCACAACCACACAGCACCATATGCTTTAAAACAATTATGCATTTGATTATGCGTTGTATTGTATTTCCACATTAAATTAATAAGAACAATGAATGGCTAGTGACGGTTTCCCCCACAGTCCAAACACACGCGCTATAGGTGAATTGAGTAAACTAAATAGACCGTAGTGTATGTGTGAGAATGTGAGTGTGTATGGGTGTTTCCCAGTACTGGGTTGCAGCTGGCAGGGCATCTGCTGTGTAAAACATATGCTGGAAAAGTTGGCGGTTCATTCCGCTGTGGCGACATCTGATAAATCAGAGACTAAGCCGAAGGAAAATGAATGAATGAATGGCTAGTGAATAAACTGAATAAAATGATGAAGACTGGCTATTGATGGTGTGTTCAATTTGTAAACACAACGCTTAGATGTTTGGTTGCCGAGGCAGTGTTATTGCAGGTCTTACTTGTTCTGAATTGTTGCTAGGCTGTTGCTAAGATGTTCTACGTATGTGATTATGTAGGTGGTTGCTAGGACATCACTAAGGTCATTGCTGGGGAATCATTGCGTATTCTAGGTGGCATTCAAGGGTGTTCATATGACGTTCTACAGTACATGGTTGCTAGGAAATTGCTAAGGTGGTTGCTAGGGCATTCATTTGTGTGTTGTATGTAGTTGTGCTAGGGCATTGCTTGAGTGTTCAAAGTGGTTGTGAGGGCATTGCTAGAGTGTTTTAAGCAGTTAACAGCACATTGTTAAGGGAATTCATAGAGCTTTCTACATTGTTAATAGGGTGTTGATAAGAGATGTCCTGAGCTGTTGCTGAGTGTTCTATGGGGTTGCTAGTGTGCTCTTGGTGGTTGTTACGGCATTCAAAGGGTGTTGCAGGTGGTTGCCAGGGTAGTTGCTATGGTATTTATAAGGTGTTTGGGTGGTTACCAGCTCATTGCTAACTTGTTTTAGGCGGTTGCTACTTGCTAGGGCATTAATATGGTGTTCTAGGTGGTTGCTATGGTGTTCTAGGTAGTTACTGGCTCAGGCATTCATAGTGTTTGCTAATTCATTGCTAGGGTATTACTGAGATGCTTTGAGAGGTTGTTACAATGTTCTAGGTGGTTGCTAAGGAATATATTAAGTGTTCTAGGTGGTTAGCAGGTCATTTATAGGGTGTTTTAGGTGGTTGCTAGGGAATTACTAAGATGCTCTGCAGGATTGTGGTTGCTAAGGCATTCATAGGGTGCTCTAAGTGATTGCTAGGGTATTACTAAGATGCTCTGTGGGATTGTGGTTGCTAAGGCATTCATAGTGTGCTCTAGGTGATTGCTAGGGTATTACTAAGATGCTCTGTGGGACTGTGGTTGTTAAGGCATTTATAGGGTGTTCTAGGTGGTTGCTAGGGTATTACTAAGATGCTCTGAGGGGTTGTTACAGTGTTCTCAGTGGTTTCTAAGGTATTCATTAGGTGCTTTTGGTGGTTGCTAGGGTATTGCTAAGATGCTCTGAGTGGTTGTTGTGGTGTTCTAGG
>CAIGQV010017386.1:28518153-28532566 GCA_903798115.1 Danio jaintianensis
TAGGGTATTACTAAGATGCTCTGAGTGGTTGTTGTGGTGTTCTAGGTGGTGGCTATGCAAAATATTAGGTGTTCTGGGTGGTTGCTAGGGTATTACTAACATCCTCTAAGTGGTAGTTATGGTGTTCTAGGTGGTTGCTAAGGTATTCATTAGGTGTTCTTGGTGGTTGCTAGGGTATTTCTAAGATATTCTGAGTGTTTAAGGTGTTCTAGGTGGTTGCGAGAATATTCGTATGCTGCATCCTAATTCGCATACTATCCATCCTAATTAGTATTCGAAAATAGAATCAGTATGCCCTAAATCATAGTGTGTTAAAATGAGTATTCCAAAGTTACCCGGATGGTCTACTATTTATGGGAGAAATTCGAAGTGCAGATTTGTACATACTCTAACCAATAATATTGCCCACAATACATTGTGTGTTGGATGTGAATTCGATTAGAGCTACAAATGTGGGTAAAAAGAGTTAAACTACAAACTTGACAGGCCCCCGAGGCCGACCGTTAAGCGGAGATACTTTGATAAAGATGATAATAATATCTAACCTTCTGGCAAATATTTAAACCATGTTTCCTGCAACAATGTGAACTTCTGAATGCATAATTCTGCAAATACCTGAGAAGATTTCTCTGCATGAAAGAATCGCGAATGGCAGATTAACATGCTTCTGCTTCTTTGACAGGGATTGATTGACAGGGCACGTAACTAAGCAACACAGTCCGTTAATGAGGAAGTAGTACAGTATGTAGTGTCCCAGAGCTTGCATACTCTTCTGTTACACACTCAAATGTACTTTTCCTGCACAAAAATGTACATACTTTAAAAACATAGTATATAGGTGAATCGGGACACAGCAATAGTGTATTCCAGATAATTGCTAAGGTGTTCAAGGTAGTTGCTTGGCCACCACTAAGGTGTTTTAGATGGTTGCTAGGGCATTGCTTGGCTGTTCAAAGTGGTTGCAAGGGCATTAAAGGGGACCTATTATGGAAAATTCAGTTTTATAAGGGGTTTAAACACAATTGTGTAGCAACAGTGTGTGAATATAAGCAGCTTCTAATGGTGAAAATTTACAATCACACTTGATAAAAACTGCAGAAACACTTTGATTGACATTCTCCCTTTGTACGTGTCATCATAGGGGGAAAGCCCCACCCACTAGTGACCATCTCTCCCTCATTAGCATAGGACATTAGTCTTGTTTTTGAATCTGCCACTATGCTGACACACGGGCATTTGTAGCTCCGCCCTCTTTTGAAAAATCTCATTTGAATTTAAAGCGACAGTCACCAAAATGGCACAATTATGATCGAAGCCTAAAAGGGTCAGTTTCAAAGAGATATAAAGCATTTTTTTGTGTGGTATTTTGAGATGACACTTCACATACACACTCTAGGGACATCGGGGACTTATTTTACATCTTGTAAAAAGGGCCATAATAGGCCCCCTTTAATAGAGTATTTGTAGTTTTAGGTGTATTCAAATGTGTTCTACAGCATATGGTCACTCCAGTGTTGCAAGTGGCTTCTGAGTGGTTGCTAGGATGTTGATATGGTGCTCTGGGTGGTTTCCAAATTTGCAAAAGTATCTAAAAAAAAAGTCTAGTCATTTAAAAAGTAAACTGCAGTGTAACCGGACACAAGTGACTGCTAGTACTGCCAAAGCACAGGCTTACTGTAATCTCAGGAAAAGACATCAGCACATCCTCTGTACTCTTAAGTGACCCACTATTACCCCCAACCTGAAGGAACATTAATACGGAAGTTTAGATGTTCTGTGTGCTTAATTCCAGCGCAGCTACTGTTTTATTCCAATGATTCTTGCAATGATACTCCGAGCACAAAACCCATTTAATTAGAGCTAATTAATTACTAAACACCTCGGAGACGTGTGCATATATGTGACGCTAATTATAACTCTCTAAAGGTTGAATTAACGGTTGAAAATGCTACACATGATTTGCACAATTAGTAACTGAGAACTTGGCAGCCCGTTGGGAGAAACCTGCAATACAACGATGTCAGATTACTGAATATTTAAGACTCATGGGATATGTGTGAGATGAGGGAGGAGGGAGGGAGGAGGCAGATTTACTAGATCTACAACACAAATCTACATCTGTTCAGGATCATTTAAATCATTGGAAAAGTAGTTAAACAGTGTAAAATGATTTCCAAAATGCTTCCGACAGGCCTCCAGTAACAGCTCATTAACAATGCACTTGAAAATTATGATTATAAGCATTAACGGCATGATTTTCTATTAAGCTGCTTTGAAATGTTGTAAAAAGTGTTACAAAAACATTTGACTTCAGCTTGTTTGAATCGACCTCATGAAAACATTAAAAAATGATCGCTTAATTAACACAGAATTAGGATTGCAAAGGGACAGAAAATCTCTCAAAAATTTCAATGGGAACTTTACCTCAGGAATTATGGAAATATTCCAAGTTGGAACTAAGAGAATTAATTTAAATTACTTCGAAATTTAGAGAAAATTATATAAACTCTATACAAACTTAACCATAAACATTTTGTTTATAACTAATACATAATAAAAATGAATTTTTTTGACTAATTTAGCTGTAAGTGGAACTTTAATTCCTAAACAAAATCATTTATATAAATTCCTCTACATTTCTAATGTAAGAAAACATATTCCCTTTACAGTATGTCTGCTGTAAAAGGAACAAACTCCCCACCCTTCCCCAAATAATGTCAAACTTTCTTGAATTGATGTAGTATTTGGGTTCAAATGCAGAAATGTGGCTTGGCTTCAATATTCTTGTGATGTTCAGCATCTGAAAAATTGGGAGGAATTCCCCCTTAAGTGACTAGGGGGATGGCGTGCCCTAAGTGAAGTTTATTTATAAACTAATTTCGAGAGGAGCACGTGATTATGATTGAACGAGGCTGGTCCTGCATTAACTAATGCATAATTCACCAATCAGATGATTCCTAACTCACTATAAATAACCAGTTTCTTACTAAAGTTATCTTCACCTTAAAGAATCCCCCCTTCCACCCCTACTCCTCCACCTTTCCCTCTATAGGGCGGCACGGTGGCCCAGTGGTTAGCACTGTTGCCTCACAGCAAGAACGTCACTGGTTCAAATCCTTAACAGGCCAGCTGTCGTTTCTGTGTGGAGTTTACATGTTCTTCCCGGGCTCGCGTGGGTTTCCCCCGGGTTCTCCGGTTTCCTCCCACAGTCCAAAAAACATGTTTGTTTGTTTTTTTTAATCTAAATTAACACTATAGTCGAATTCTTAACCAGCAGTATATCTCTACATAGCAAATTATGACCTGTCATCAGTTCTACACAAAGGGGGGGTGGGGGTTCTCAAGACCTACCTGAGCTCAAACTCCTCTCTCACCCTGCAAACGGGAGGGAGCCCCGGGCTCAAGGATCTTATAAGCTCAGGGCTCTGTCCCAGGACAGCATGCCAAACTCGCTTTATAATCAATCAACAGCTAAGTGTGAACTCTTGAAATGGTATTTATATATGGGATGATGTGCCCTAGATGGTATTTTCTTAGTGTGTGTGTGTGTTTTCACCTAAATGTTTACTCAGTCAGTGTATTTGTTTATACAATGGTCAATTTTGGTGCACAATAACTTACAGCACAAGTATGTGTAAAAAAAAATTCCATAAAAAAATATATATATACATTCATGAAATTTAAATGAACATGGACTTTTTAAAAATGAGTGATTTGCCAAATATGCAGGGTAGAGAATTGCATTAAATCTGGTTGTTTTTGCTAAAATTATGCAGTAAGATTTTTTTCAATTATAATTAAAGTACCCTGTCATAGGCTAACCTTCAATTTAGCAAATTCACAGTTTATTCCTGTTAATTCCCATACATGCCTGTATGGAAAGCTTCCAGCTTTGAAAATTCACAGAATTTTGCAACCCTATTGTGAGAATAAGTATGCTTTTTAATTTTACATAAATATATCTACTTGAATGATAATAAAACATTACTTTAAGCAAATTATTATACTTTATTTTTCACAAATGTTATTTGAAACATTAAAGGAGACATCTCACTTGCATTTAATATGTGTTCTATTTATATAAAATCACTTAAATTTTATTTAATGCAGACACCAAAATGGGACGTCGCGATTCTGACCCACATCTGTTTAGGATCAATTGAAAATAAAAATATTATTAGCAAAGACTTCAAATGGTTTCCATAATGCTTCTGACAGGCCTTTAATATCTTAGCTCATTAGTGGTTACTTAATGCACTTAACAGCACATTAACTTTTCAACATAAAACTCAAAGTGCTTGAAAATGTTTAGTCAATTTTTCAAGTGAGGCATAAAATGAGTTTAAGAAAATGTCTACATAATAAGAAATTAATTACAATGACAGATACAGTTGAAGACGAAGGCTTATCAGCCCTCCTGTAAAATGTCATATTCATTCATTCATACATTTTCTTTTCGGCTTAGTCCCTTTATTAATCAGGGGTCGCCACAGCGGAATGAACCACCAACTTATCCAGCATATGTTTTTACGCAGCGGATGCCCTTCCAGCTGCAACCCATCACTGGGAAACATCCATACACACTAATTCACACACATACACTACGGACAATTTAGCCTACCCAATTCACCTATAGCGCATGTCTTTGGACTTGTGGGGGAAACCGGAGCACCCGGAGGAAACCCACGCAAACACGGGGAGAACATGCAAACTCCACACAGAAATGCCAACTGACCCAGCCGAGGCTCAAACTAGCGACCTTCTTGCTGTGAGGCGATTGTGCTACCCACTGCGCCACCGTGCTGCCCAAAATGTCATATTATATATGTGTATAAAATAAGATAATTTTAACAGAGCAAGGACTTTTTTTTTAAGAGTGTTTCCTTTTTTATATTCCTATTAGGGCTGCACGATATTGAGAAAATCTGACATTGCGATATTTTGTTTTGCCGCGATATTTATTGCGATATGAATACAATTTAATCAGATTATTTGAACAGCTCTATTTGGAAATATTTCATTAATTTAGATCAAGTCTTTTTCTATGCAGCGCATCTGCATAAATTATAATAAATTACAAGCAAAAATAAATAAATAAACAGTGCTTTATGTGCTTTTATGTCTAACAGTATTCAAATACAGAAACTGAACAATCAAATGTAAACTAACATGGTCATTATTGCATAAATAATAATAATAATAATAAATGAATAATATCTTTAATAAATAATCATTTCCTGCGATGTGACTATTGCAGATACATACATTGCGTTATCGATGCGCAAACAATATATTGTTCAACCCTAATTCCTATGATGCTTTTTATTAAAGCCAATAGCGTAGTGGTTAAGTGCACCGACATATAGTACTGTACAGTCTTGCAAAATAACTATAGTAAAATATTATGTACTGTCACCATGTCAAAGACAAAATAGATTAGCTATTAGAAATTAGTTATTAAAACTATTCTGTTTAAAAATCTGTTTCTTCAACCATAAGACAGCTACAGTACACTCAGCTACATTTCGTAAATATTAAGTTTAAAATTCAAAGCAATGCTTTATATACCAATGTTTCAATTAAAGCTTTATCAACAGAACTCTACTATGAAACCTCTAAATTATATTATAAAGTAACTCCCTGTTGCATTGTCAGCTGTCACACATATAAATACTTCAGTCTGGAATATATGTTCACTCAATAAAATCACCAATGCACAGACAGCATGTTCTTCAAAATACATTAAAACCTAAAAACAGGCCATGTCTGTGTTAAAGGGACAGTTCACTCAAAAAATAATTTCCTCACACTCAATTGGCTCTAAACTCTAATGATTTTTTTTTTCTATTAAACAAAAAGCAAGATATTTTGAAGAATGTTGTAAAAAAGCAGCCATTGACATCCATAGTACATGTTAAAAATGATATGATGACAACATATGTTTTTAGGTAATTGTAACTTATTAAACTAAGTTAATCATGTTGCAACTTAATTTTATGAGTTATGCAAGTCAGTTCAATATAAAATAAGTTCAAATGACTCATAAGGTTAATTTGATTCAGCTTAAAAATTTAAGGCAACCAGTATTTTTTTACAGTGTAGGAATACAAAAATATATATGATTATCAGGGCTAAAAAGGCATTTACATGAATACTATCCTTTCCCTGGTCAGATCTAGTTCGTTCGTTTTGTTGGGAAATCATATCACACTGAAAACACCCTTACTCTGTTCAAATTGACTTGGGAAATATTTGAAAAAGAATTTACATTTCACTGGAGGGCTAATCGTTTGGTCTTCAATGGTATCTGTCATTGTAATTAATTTCTTATTATGTAGACATTTTCTTAAACTCATTTTATGCCTCACTTGAAAAATTGACTAAACATTTTCAAGCACTTTGAGTTTTAAGTTGAAAAGTTAATGTGCTGTTAAGTGCATTAAGTAACCACTAATGAGCTAAGATATTAAAGGCCTGTCAGAAGCATTATGGAAACCATTTTAAGCCTTTGCTAATAACATTTGTATTTTCAATTGATCCTAAACAGATGCGGGTCACAAGATATGCCATTTGGGTGTCTGCATCCAAAAAAATAAAATAAAAGTCCTTTAATATAAATGGTAAATAATAAATATGAGTGAAATGTCTGCTTTAAATGTAACAAATAACAATATAAATAACAAAAAAAAGTCTATACATGTATCTAAAGTATACACTGCATAATAATAATTATACAATGCAAAATAAAATAAAAAATTCTATGTCCTGTGTGTTAATTAAAAAGAGCAAGCGATCACATGACATTTTATTAAGTTTTCATAAGATCAATTCAAATCAATAGCTGTTTTTCCCCAGCATATCTTCCTTTGTGTTAAAAAGAAGAAAGAAACTCAAACAGGTGAGAAAATGGTGACAGAATATTAATATTTGGATGCACTGTCCCTTTAACAAACAGAGCCATCTTGACTTAATTCCCCACATTGTCCTACCTCATAAGCACCGATTCACTCTCCTTGGCCGCCAAATCCTCCAAACTTTGTCAATACTTGTGAAGTAATCCAGTCTGAGAATTCAACAGGTTTTCCTGAATATCCGAGCGCTCCGATCTGCGGCTCGTGTGAGGATGAAACAGCATTTGAAAGCGTTTCTCCTGAGGATTGTCACTTTCCACCCACGCGCAGACATGCACACAGCTGCATATTGTCAATCCACAGTCATTCATTCCATTAGGCTAATTATCACAGGCAGACCTTCATCCCGAGAGGAGGAGGAGGAGGAGTGGGACTCTATGAAAGAGGATTAGACTGCGTGGCCATCTGTGCCAAACTGAATTAACTCTTAGCTCTCCAAAAACTACCTGTTGTTCTTGGTTTAGACATTGAAGCACATAAATAGCAAACTACTACAGGCCCATGCTGACCAACAGTAGAGTGTGACTTACAATAGAGTGCATGACAGCAGACAGTACATGTATTTTGAAAATCAAATCATTTAGATTTTCAGACTCAATATTATTATTAAAAGTTGTGTATTTTTCTTCATTTTGCAATCAAATCAAACTTTGCAGTCAAAGCAAACTAATTAAACAAGATTAATATTATACTATATTTTACTAATTATTTGTATAATAGATAGGCTATAAGTAAAACAAAAAAGAATATACATAATAAACTATTCACATTTAAAAGTTTTAGATATGCTTATTACATGTAATTAAACAAAATATGTTTTTTGTAAATCATGTATAATTCATTTACATATTAAAATAAATAAATAAATAAATAAATAAATATATACACTCACCGGCCACTTTATTAGGCACACCTGTCCAACTGCTCGTTAACGCAAATTCAGCCAATCACATGGCAGCAACTCAATGCATTTAGGCATGTAGACATGGTCAAGACGATCTGCTGCAGTTCAAACCGAGCATCAGGATGGGGAAGAAAGGAAGAAAAGTGATTTAAGTGACTTTGAACATGGCATGGTTGTTGGTGTCAGACGGGCTGGACTGATTCAATTCAATTCAATTCATCTTTATTTCTATAGCGCTTTTACAATGTAGATTGTGTCAAAGCAGCTTCACATAGAAGATTATAGTGAATTGGAATGGTGTCCGTTCAGTTTTTAGAGTTTAAGTTCAGTTCAGTGTGGTTTAATTTTCACTGCTGAGAGTCCAAACACTGAAGAGCAAATCCATCGATGCGCAGCTCTACAGGTCCCGAACCATGCAAGCCAGTGGCGACAGCGGCGAGGAACGAACTTCACCAATTTGCGAAAGTGAAGGAAAAAAAAAACCTCGAGAGAAACCAGGCTCAGTAGGGCACGACCATTTCTCCTATGGCCAAGCGTCTTGTGCAGAGCTGCAGTCTAGGCGCCGGAGGCTGGTGAACGCTGGACGACAGAGAAGACTCGTCTTTCACTGGGGTCCCACTGGAATCAGTCCTTTTCTCTCCACTCCTCCATGACCACCACAGCAGCTCCTCAGGATACGGCCTGGTCTTGGATTATGGAAACCTTGGGGTCATCTCTTCACAGGTCTTGGTTTGCATTAGTGGCACTGCATAGTCTCTGGGGGCCTCGGGATGAGTATCCCCAGGTGGAAATAGAGAATAAAGAGAATAATTAGCGTAGCTGCTGTTCATAGTGTATATAAACGAGATGCAAAAACCTGCGTGGAGCAGATTCATGCATCATACCGTTATGCAATGCATTGAGTGTATGCTTTACTAAAAAGATAGGTCTTTAATCTAGTTTTGAACTGAGAGAGTGTGTCTGAGCCTCGAACATTATCAGGAAGGCTATTCCAGAGTTTAGGAGCCATAAATGAGAAGGCTCGACCACCTTTACTCGACTTTGCTATTCTAGGTACTACCAGCAGCCCTGAGTTTTGAGATCTTAAAGAGCGGGTTGGATTGTAGCGAGACAGAAGGTCGGTTAGATAAACAGGTGCTAGATTATTTAAAGCTTTATAGGTAAGAAGCAATATTTTATAATCAATACGGAACTTAACAGGCAGCCAGTGTAAGGAAGATAAAATTGGGGTGATATGATCATATTTTCTAGACCTGGTAAGAACTCTGGCAGCTGAGAACTCTGGCAGCTGGGTATTTCAGAAACTGCTGATCTACTGGGATTTTCATGCACAACCATCTCTAGGGTTTACAGAGAATGATCCGAAAAAGAGAAAATATCCAGTGAGCGGCAGTTCTGTGGGCGCAAATGCCTTGTTGATGCCAGAGGTCAGAGGAGAATGGCCAGACTGGTTCCAGCTGATAGAAAGGCAACAGTAACTCAAATAACCACTCGTTACAACCGAGGTATGCAGAAGAGCATCTCTGAACGCACAACACGTCCAACCTTGAGGCGGATGGGCTACAGCAGCAGAAGACCAAACCGGGTGCCACTCCTGTCAGCTAAGAACAGGAAACTGAGGCTACAATTCACACAGGCTCACCAAAATTGGACAATAGAAGATTGGAAAAACGTTGCCTGGTCTGATGAGTCTCGATTTCTGCTGTGACATTCTGCTGTGACAACATGAAAGCATGGATCCATCCTGCCTTGTATCGATGGTTTAGGCTGGTGGTGCGATATTGCAAAAAAAAAAAAATTACGATATCATTCGATATGGATAATTATTGAATTTTTTTTAACAATACATTTGGGAATATTAGGATTTGTTTTATTTAACCACTTTATTTTAATTTACCAACATTACTAAGGCAAATAGTTTTAACAGTCAAAAACAAAAATATTTAAACAAAATATCTGATCTCTTTATAATAAGGTAAACATACGTGTTAAAGAGACTCTTAAACTTGATAGATAAATAAATAAATAAATAAAATGTTACAAAGTGTGTGCAACTAAGGTAGATCGACATCTGTAAGGTGGGAATAATAATGATACAGTAAACCTCAAACTACATAAACAAAACAAATTATGATAATCAAATCTGAGCTTTCAAGTAAAGGAACTAAACATCATTATTCAAATACACAACATTACAAATTGTTAAGTTGAATGACTATATTACCCCATATGCTAAAAAATCTTTCCTTACATCCTTTTTTATTTACAATCTCTTCACTGCTGCTATACGGCACTCATTTTGCATCTGTTGTTAAGCGCGAGCGGGTGGTTTACAATGAGCTTTGAGCTCGCGCACCCCTGACGTCTCTCGTAACGTCTCTCGTAGGCAACCATCAAGCTTTTTCTCAGAGGATGACAAACGCAAAAACCATTGCTGCCGCTTCGATGCAAGTTTATGGAGAAAAGTAAAAACCGCTGCAGTGTTTGGGTGTGTTGTATTTGTCTGAGGTAATTAGTCTGCTGTTATTACTGAAATGTGTATATTCCATACAAATTGTGAAGCAGATTGGTTAGTTCTACTTACATGAATCGCGGTGCGCTCGTGGCATTCGGAAACGTTGAGATGTTTTCAACAAGGTGTGGCTGGAAAATGTGCGCGCGTCACTTGTGTGCCGCTTGCACAACATGTGCACGTCGCTCCAATGTGCGTGTGGTTCAATTCGCGCACCTTCATTGGAAATGACAAACTTACACCCTAAGCTTACTGGCATTGCTTCCAAGGCGCTCGCTCAGCAGCCACATTTTAATAAAACTATAGCGCTTCATACCGAAACTTCATACCGAATTTTTTTTAAATCGATATTAACAATGGTGTTTGGTCAATAAATATCGATATCGATTTTATCGCCCAGCCCTAGGTGGTAGTATAATGGTGAGGGGGATATTTTCTTGGCTCACTTTGGGCCCATTAGTACCAATTGAGCATCGTGTCAACACCACAGCCTACCTGAGTATTGTTGCTGACCATGTCCATCCCTTTATGACCACAGTGTACCCATCTTCTGATGGCTACTTCCAGCAGGATAACGTGCCATATCATAAAGCGAGAATCATCTCAGACTGGTTTCTTGAACATGACTGAGTTCACTGTACTCAAATGGCCTCCACAGTCACCAGATCTCAATCCAATAGAGCACCTTTGGGATGTGGTGGAACGGGAGATTGGCATCATGGAAGTGCAGCCGACAAATCTGCAGCAACTGCGTGATGCTATCATGTCAATATGGACCAAAATCTCTGAGTAATATTTTCAGTACCTTGTTGAATCTATGCCACAAAGGATTAAGGCAGTTATTAAGGCAAAAGGAGGTACAACCCGGTACTAGTAAGGTGTACCTAATAAAGTAGCCGGTGAGTATATATATATATATTCATTCATTCATTCATTTTCTTTTCGGCTTAGTCCCTTCATTAATCTGGGGTCGCCACAGCGAAATGAACCGCCAATTTATCCAGCATATGTTTTACGCAGCGGATGCCCTTCCAGCTGCAACCCATCACACTCATTCACACACATACACTACGGACAATTGTAGCTTACCCAATTCACCTATACCACATGTCTTTGGACTTGTGGGGGAAACCGGAGCACCCGGAGGAAACCCACGCGAACACGGGGAGAACATGCAAACTCCACACAGAAACGCCAACTGACCCAGCCGAGGCTCGAACCAGCGACCTTCTTGCTGTGAGGCGATTGTGCTACCCACTGCGCCACCGTGCAGCCCCGTATATATATATATATATATACACATTTATATTTATAGATAGATAGATAGATAGATAGATAGATAGATAGATAGACAGATATAGAACCTCAAGAAGTTTTTCCATTGGCTACAAAACAAACCACTGTTGTCCAATGAGTTGCCTAATTAAACCGAGTTATGCCTTTAAATTCCACTAGTCAAATATTATGTGCTGTAATCATGGCAAAGACAACAGAAATGAGTCATTAGAAATTAGTTATCAAAACTATTATGTTTAAAAATGTGCTGAAAACAATCTTCTCAGATATATAATATGGAATATTTGCAAAGTAATACAAATTTGAGGGGGATAATAACTTTGTACCACCCCTGACTGACAAAGGTCCAAAATTTGTCCCATACATGACCTCATTTGTCCTATTTTGACTGCTATGCCATGATAAATTGTGAAAATAACCCATCGAAAAAGGCTTTAAGACCAAGCCGAATCCTCTGTTGACCGTCATATCGGTGTGACTTTAGATAATCAGTTTTGATCAATGCAAACAATTATTTTTCATGAGTCCAACATTCAGCTGTGCAAGAAAGCATAAGAATCTGACGTAAGTGAAGTCATCTTTCACTTCTGACCAACTTAATTGTTTTTAAACAGAGAAAACGTTTTTTACTTTTATTCTAAATCTTGAACCTTATTCCTGAAACAAAAAATGACCACTAAAAAGGTCCGAAGCACCAAAAGCGGCCCATATTAAAATTAATTTAAATACTAATTTGGCTAATGTTGGTAACCATGAATATTCAAATGTACTTTTTTCAAGAGAGGCTAGAAAAATCGTGAAGCTCTACATTATTATTACTATTATGTTTACATTTTTATTATTCAAGTGGCCGACTTCTGACTGAGGAAAGTTGAATGTGCTGGCCAGTTTGTTATTTGCCTAATAAATGACAATAGGCCACAGTTTTTAATGGTGCAGTAGGTGATCTGCCTAAATGCTATCCGTTAGTATAATATCTTTGAAACACAGTCCCATGCCATCCAAAGCCACTCCTCCTAAAATCACAAACGCGCACTTTAAAGATGCCAGTAGATAACCAACTAGATCATGTCATTCGCCAGTTAGAAAACTTTATAATACTACAATTTTTATGTTATATACTACAAAAAACTGTTATATCTAGCACATTTTCAGTAGCAAGCAAAACTTGTCATAGTGTGCAACACTTCATGCATGCAAGGATTGCTGGTCTTACTCTCTCACGCGCTTTGTCCTAAAGCGACTACTGTATGCTTAGTGGTTGGCCGGCGGCGTGCAGGAATTACACTTATTACTAAGCCATACTTACATGCTATTTCAGACCGAAAATTAGTGTAGCATGGTAAACAATATAGGGAGCGCGTCACAGGCTGTCATTGTTCAAAAATGAACCAATGTGAACATAAAATAGTTTTAAAACATAACATTACCTGTCTAAAAGAAATACTTCAGCCATGGTGTCATCCTTTCTCCAGTGTGCAAAAGTAACTCCAATATCGATTCAGGATTTTAAAACGTTTTGATTCAGCATTTGTTTTTACCGCTGTCACTCCCTCTGCATGCACATGCAAATGGCGGATCTGAAATAATACATTTGCTGACAGACAGTTTGGGCTACTTATCAGAATTATGGGAATTGTCGGCCTGACAAATTTTAATTGGATGAACACTTTTTAGTCTCATGCCTTACCCAGAATATAAAAATGCTTATAAATACATTTAGAAAATTTACTTTAATCAGTACTATCGGAACGTGAAGAGACGTTCAACCAGTACAACAAAAAATGTCTCAAGACAATCACCTACTGCACCTTTAATTTAAAACTTTAACAGATTCCTATTTTTCTAATGATGTAATATGATGTAATACATTTGTATATTAAAAATAAATATGTATTCAAACGGCTGCACGGTGGCGCAGTGGGTAGCACGTTCGCCTCTGAAGGATTTTTCTTAAATCATTTCAACTTTGTCCTATGCATTGATAGTTTAATTCTGTTTTTTATTAATTACAACTTATGCTGATGTGTTTATCCTCATATAACCTTATGTGCTTAACCTTGAATAATTTAGCTCTATAACAGTTGTGGCTTTGTGTGACTGATAACCGAGAAGTTAACTCCTCGGTACTTGTTATCAACGGAATGTTACATCTCTTCTTTATGAGTGTGCTTGTTTACAGGAACAATCACGGACGGGAGGGGCTCAAGCTTACTCTCTTGTGGGCTCTGTTATGTGTATGCGTAACCTTTTCTGTGCAGATTTGCTGTTCTACCTAACAACTGATGATTGAACTGATCTGGATGGAGGATCTTTTTTACTGAAGCGCCCTCGGGCGGGGCTGAAGAGAGACGACGATAAATATGGAAGGGGGGAGAGGGGGGCCTGTGTTGCCAGACTGCCTGTGTTGCTGTTCTCTGACACCCAGAGCTCTGTAATGCTTTATTCATCTAATTAATTAAATTGATAAAACTTATTTAAAGCCTCTGACCGATGTTTTAACCTGGGAGGACTAGGAAAAGTCCAACACCTCACAGCAAGAAGGTCGCTGGTTCGAGCCTCGGCTGGGTCAGTTGGCGTTTCTGTGTGGAGTTTGCATGTTCTCCCCGTGTTTGCGTGGGTTTCCTCCGGGTGCTCCGGTTTCCCCCACAAGTCCAAAGACATGTGGTACAGGTGAATTGGGTAAGCTAAATTGTCCATAGTGTATGTGTGAATGAGTGTGTATGGATGTTTCCCAGTGATGGGTTGCAGCTGGAAGGGCATCCGCTGCGTAAAACATATGCTGGATAA
>CAIGQV010017386.1:28534265-28546260 GCA_903798115.1 Danio jaintianensis
TAGATAGATAGATAGATAGATAGATAGATAGATAGATAGATAGATAGATAGATAGATAGATAGATAGATAGATAGATTGATTCAGTGAAATATAATATATTTGGTCATGGATGGTTGGATAGATAGATAGATAGATAGATAGATAGATAGATAGATAGATTGATAGATTGATTCAGTGAAATAATATATATTTGGTAATAGATAGATAGACAGACAATTAGATAGATAAATAGATAGACAGACAATTAGATAGATAGATAGATAGATAGAGAGATAGATAGATAACTGTACTATTAAATGATCTATTTTTACAATTTGTAATCTTTTATTCATAATCGATTAACATCTCTGCTTTTAATCCTCATATCAGGTTTAAAGTCATCTGAGGTCATTTGTCTTGTGAAGGCTGGTTTATCACAGATTAATCCTCGTCTCTCCTCGACTCATCATGCTGTTCTTCTGGACTTCATTGTGCAAACATACGTTCCTCATCAGCGGCTCTACCAGGCGGCGTTGAGCGATGAGACGAGTCTGAAACACATCAGACGGGATCTTCAGATTGAAACACCTCCTCAGCCAAGGTCTCTCAGTGAAGGAACAGATGCAGAGCGGTGGAAACAACAGCAGATTCTGGAGGAGCTGCGTTCGGCTCAGTCCAGAACACAAGCAGAAATCCAGGAGCTTAGAAAGACCAGTCAGACTCAGATCATGAGTACCCTGCAGGACTTATAAAAGTGAGTAAACCCTAAAAACGGCACTGTAAAAAATGCTGGGTTCCACACGATAAGGGCCGGATTAACATAAGGGCTAGGTGGGGCTGAAGCCCCAGGGCCCACGGAAGGAGGGGGCCCTTGATTGGCTAAATAATTTATTTGCGCCATGACGGGTGACCAGATGTCCCATTTTTTTTCTCCCAGGAAAATCCCTTATGCCGAGTTCAGGCTGCATGATATTTGCCCCGATTTTGACTCGCTGACAGATTTTGAGAAATCGCAGACAAATGCCTGAAATCACAGGCAAATCGGTGCTCGTTCACGTGAGTAACAATCAAACAGTGTGAACTATCAAAGACGTGATCTGAGAGAATCGCCGATGAGTCTCCGACACCTGTGAGATATTTGGCATGCTAAATATCTGAAGCTGTCGGCGATTCAAATCATGCCGTGTGAAATGTGTTCTGATTGAAAATAACATCAGCGATGACCTACAGCCAATCAGAGAGCAGCATCCACTAGTATGGGTATCTGCGGGCCAGCGGGAGGTTGGGGGAGAAGTTAAGGGCTTCTTTTCGGTCTATTTGAACCCAAGAAATGGAGGAAAATCTAGTGTAAATTTGGCAGGAGCACCCATGTCTGTTTGACATGTCATCTGAGCAATACCACAACCGGGTCAAAAAAGAAATAAAGCGGAGGAGAAATTGCTAATTCCTTTCAAAGCCAGGTGAGCAAAATAAGTACGTTTTCTACCCCACTAAAGGCTTTGCTCTCATTATGTAGTTAATAACAAAAGATATACTACATGACCTCGCATTCTTTCCATGTCACTTCTTGCGTGTGTTTGGTTGTGAGTTTGCAGACCGAAACAAAAGTTGTTGCTGATTCTTCCTATTTTAAAGTCATGGAGTGTGAAACCCCCTGTCGCCGATCCATCTTGCAGTGTGAACACAGCAGCGACGGAACGCTCCCCCAGATAGTCATGCAGTGTGAAAACATCTGTGACGCTACTACTTTGACTACTTGCCTGTGGCTTTCCATTTTCTTACTATATTTCTGACTGTAGAGAAAGAGACTTTAAACCTTTGTGATAGCTTTTGCATCCTTCTCCTAATTTATGTTGGTGAATTATCCTAGTTTTTAGGTCATTAGGAAGTTCTTTTAAGGTATCTTAAATATCCTTCTTAAGGATTGGTTGCACCTGTGTTAGGATTGTTAAGGTTCACTGAGTCACTCAAATCAATTTTGTGTTGTAATCAATCAGCATTAAGTGACTACAGGTTTTGAAATCCACACAAAAGAGAAGGTGCCCAAAGTTTGCATAGCCTTTTTTTCCGTTTCAATTTAATTTCACACATCTCAATACTGCTACACTACATATTTCTCTCTGAAAAACATGACATTATCTAGCTTTCTCTAGATTCCTAATGGAATTTCACTGTGATCTTCTCTTTTAAAGAAGGAGCACATTACTATGCAGCCATAGTGTTTGGTTGTAAGTTTGCAGACCGAGACAAAAGTTGTCGGCGATTGTTCCTATTTTAAAGTCATGGAGTGTGAAACCCCCTGTCGCCGATCCATCTTGCAGTGACCACAGCAGCGACAGAACGCTACCCCAGATAGTCATGCAGTATGAAAACATCTGTGACGCGACTACTTTGAAAATCATGCAGTCTGAACTTGGCATTATTTGCCAGCACAGTTACTTACTATTTCGGCGCTACTGTGAGAATGGTCCAGTTAAAGGTATGCTATAGCCAAGCGCATCGTAGAACAAAAAGTAAAATTCAAACAATATCCGTTATTAACGTGCAGTAAGAGAAGTCGGGATAGGCGGAATCATGCTGTATAATGGACTCATAACTGAACCGATGTCTCGGCCGCGTGCCCGTGCAATCCTCCCCTTAAATAATATAACCGAGACAGTATGCGAACATATCAAATAGCCTACACAACAGTTATCAAGAGGTCCATCGTTGCGTAGTATCTATCTCAAGAAAATACTTGGTTTAACTCTAAATCAACCAGTTAGAAAGCAATCTTTTAAATTAATAAATTTACCCTTTTATAAAAAACAACAGTAATAATCCGGAGCAATGAAATATTGGTGCAATATATATATATATCAGACAATATATCTGAGAAAAAACAAACAAACGTTCTAACCTTCTGTAATTAATTGAGTCAAGACAAAATGGGAAATTAGAAGCATGGCTTTTAAAGATATTTTAGTCATTTCTGCTCAGCTAAAGTTTAAAGTAGACCCTATCTAAAGTATTTATTGTAAAGCACTCACTTAGGAAGTATTGCAAATGTGTTTTTTTACTGACGGTTTCAAAATTTGAAGTTTATGTTATGTGATAAATTTTCTATGCTTGTACACCTACTTTAGTAAAATAGAAAACATTTATAATAATCACATATAAATCAAATAGTGGAAAATTTGAAAATAATGTTAATTAGCATATAAATAATAATATAATATAATATAATAATAAATATAATAATAAACTTTTGTGAGGCGATAAAATAAATGGGGCACTTGGGTTTGCTATAGTCCAATATATTTTTAATCCGGCCCTGCACATGATCGATTTGTGTTCGGACAACATGAAGGAATTTGTCACAAGCGGGTGTTGAACCCAGGTCTCTGGCATAGAGACTGGGTTGTGTTGGACCCAAACGAAACACTCAAAGTGGGGATCCAGAAAACAAGGATTTATTAAAAAAAATATATATCAACGTAGATTTTTCTCAGACTGAGGTAACAAAACATGTACCAAAGGTTCTTCTCAAATGAGGTATTCAAAGAGGTTTTAACAGTATTATAAATATACAAAGAAAACTCCACGATGGGGCGATGCGGTGGCGCAGTGGGTAGCACGTTCGCCTCACAGCAAGAAGGTCGCTGGTTCGAGCCTCGGCTGGGTCAGTTGGCATTTCTGTGTGGAGTTTGCATGTTCTCCCCGTGTTGGCGTGGGTTTCCTCCGGGTGCTCCGGTTTCCCCCACAAGTCCAAAGACATGCGGTATAGGTGAATTGGGTAAGCTAAAATTGTCCGTAGTGTATGTGTGTGAATGAGTGTGTATGAATGTTTCCCAGTGATGGGTTGCAGCTGGAATGGCATCCGCTGCATAAAACATATGCTGGATAAGTTGGGGGTTCATTCCGCTGTGGCGACCCCAGATTAATAAAGGGACTAAGCCGAAAAGAAAATGAATGAATGAACTCCACGATGGAAGAAAACCTGGAGAAAACAAACAAACAATATGGCAGCAAGCAACAGGGGAAAACAAAAAGGCTCTCTTATGTAGATCAGGAGGTCAAGGGAACGCTAGGCAAATACACAGGGTACTGACTCAAAAACCGAGAAAAAGTGACAACTTAAATACACAGGCTGGAACAAGTCACAGGTGATCGAAATTAGTAAACAAGAACACACGAGGAAGAACTAAGGCAGAGGGGAAACACGGGGACCTTTAGGGGAATGGAGATAAAGTGCAGGATGGTGACAGAATTAAGTTAACATTACTTTTTTTTACAAATTTAATTGGATTGAACATAAAACAATTAAGTTGTCCCAACAAAACCTCAAGAATTGTGTTGTTTCAACTCTTTTAAATAAGTAGTTTGAACAAGCAACAATTTTTTTCGAGTGTGAAATGCTCTAAAACGATTAAGTAAATGAACTGTCACAGATCGACATTACTACCTTACTAAATTAATTGTTTCTTTAATTGTAATTAATTAACTGCTACTATGAATTTAAATATTAAATATTTTATGATCAATAATAACATAAATACTAAATATTTTCATGCACTGATTTCTGACTTGAGAATTTTTTCTTAAGTATGTGTTACAGGTCCCGGCCGTGGAACTCGTAGGCAGATTAAAAAGTGCCTGAATTATCAGGAGAAACAAAATCACATCGAGACTTCAGTGTCTTTCCCCAGGCGCAGCTTAGTAGCATCTCTTTATTAACATTCACATTATGGCAAAAATATCCTCACAAATCATGTTTCATATAATCAAACATACAGTTTTGTTCCCTTTGTTTTGTTTTTTTTCCTCTTTTTACAAATGAAGTCTTCAAATACTTATACACTCTGTACTCTTTTATCATTAACACATATAATCATTACACCTTTTGTATGTATGTATTCTTTCCCTGTAAATATCTCTATATATAACCATTTACCATAGAACTACTGAACTCACAGCACAATCATGCATCAGTTATTTGATTCATTTAAATTGTAACAGTTACACTTGACACCAATTACCAATGTTACTCTCATAAACTTTATACATTACTCTAACAAATATATTCATTCATTCATTTTCTTTTTGGCTTAGTCCCTTTATTAATCTGGGGTCGCCACAGCGGGATGAACCGCCAACTTATCCAGCATATGTTTTATGCAGCGGATGCCCTTCCAGCTGCAACCCATCACTGGGAAACATCCACACACACACCCATTCACACTCATACTCTACGGCCAATTTAGATTACCCAATTCACCTATACCGCATGTCTTTGGACTTGTGGGGGAAACCGGAGCACCCGGAGGAAACCCACGCCAACACGGGGAGAACATGCAAACTCCACACAGAAATGCCAACTGACCCAGCCGAGGCTCGAACCAGCGACCTTCTTGCTGTGAGGCGAACATGCTACCCACTGCGCCACCGTGAGGCCCATATTTACAAATAATAAAGTCATTTTTTTTCTGTTTAATTATCACATACTGAGATAAATACATATTATTTAGTGAGGAGACAGTTGTAACAAACGTAACTCAGACCAACTGTCATTTTACCAGTACTTTCATCTGAATCACTCTACTCAATTAACAACTGTAAATAAGCTATTCACTTTAAAACACATAGGAAATGTGTACTCACATGTTTTTTTTCATTAATTATAATAAACATATTCACTTTTTATGAAACATACCTGAATTATCAGGAGAAACAAAATCACATCGAGACTTCAGTGTCTTTCCCCAGGCGCAGCTTAGTAGCATCTGAAGTAAACACAACGAGCATCGCATGCTTTCTCAACATCAGCAGTTGAGAAGGCATGTGAAAGCTTTGGGTTACAAGCTTTCACATGCTTTCTCAACTGCTGATGTTATTTTGTTTCAAACACAGTCATTAGTAGTGATAATAAATGACTTTTAACAGTATATATAAATAAATAAATAAATAACAAAACAAACATTACTATTGTGGATACACAATGGTGTATCACATATGTGTAATTATCCTAATAATACATGTAAAATGTTACTGAAAAATAGAATTATGTATTTGTAAAACAATAAATGGATTGATATATACAGAACTGTTGTATTTATGTACAGTATTTAAGGCATGTATATTACAAGTAACTAATTAAATTACCTAAACATGAACAGTATCACTTTACTTTTGCAGTGCATACGTAATTTAGTTACAGTAGCTAGTTATTTACTACTAATTAACACTGTTTTACAATTATCACACTCATATTGAAGACATTACAGAGCACTTCTCAGTTAATATCTTAGGGAGTTGCGGGCTGTCAGCAGTTACCAGATAAGATGGATTAAATGAGCACAGCGCTGTTATTTAACCCTGTTGAGCACAAGCGCTTTAGTTCCACAATATAAAAATGAACACACAAGACTAGGACTTGTGGCCTCTATAAAAGCATAGATCATCTCTTAACAGCTTCCGAGCTGGCGGTAGGTCTGCCCTGAAAGGTTTATGCGCTATCGCCGAAAATCAATTTCACTGTGGAGAAAATAAATGGGTTTTTTTACTTGCGAGACCCGGCGGTTTCCTCTCTATTCCCTCATATTTGTCTGATGGGAAACAAGCTGAAGCAAACAAATGGGTTTTATTGTGACTACTTACACACATGCTCTATTATGCTTTTTTTATTATGCTTATTTGGGGATAAAAATGAAAGATTTAATCACAAACAAATGTTTTTGTGTGTGTGTGTGTGTGTGTGTGTCATATGTTCTTATTCCTGTAGGAGGTCGAAGAGCTGCTGCACAGTTTTCTGGGTTTGCAAGGAAAGATTATAATGGAGTCTCTGACGAAGGAAACTCGTCTGACAGAATATCTGCTGCAGGTTAAACTGAGACAGTCTGAAGTACAAAGACAGCTTGATAATACACCTGTTTTCCCTGAAAAACAAAGATCAGTAACGCCAACGAGATCCAAAAAGAAGGGAATTTGAAGAGTTTTATCATTCGAGATGTCCATGATAAATAACACTATTTTAAAGCTCATTTAGTTCCCAATGCACTCATCTTACCAAATGAATCTTAATTTAATTAAATTGTACTTACTATAAAGGTTTTGTTGACTTGGTTTCATCAAGTATATGAACAGTTACTTAATTATATATATTATTACTATATACACTCACTGGCCACTTTATTAGGTACACCTTACTAGTACTGGGTTGGACCCCATTTCCCTTTAGAACTGCTTTAATCCTTTGTGGCATAGATTCAATAAGGTTCTGGAAATATTCCTCAGAGATTTTGCTCCATATTGGCATGATAGCGTCACGCAGTTGCTGCAGATTTGTCGGCTGCACATCCATGATGCCAATCTCCCATTCCACCACATCCCAAAGGTGCTCTATTGGATTGAGATCTGGTGACTGTGGAGGCCATTTGGGTACAGTGAACTCACTGTCATGTTTAAGAAACCAGTCTGAGATAATTCTCGCTTTATGACATGGCGTTATCCTGCTGGAAGTAGCCATCAGAAGATGGGTACACTGTGTTCATAAAGGGATGGACATGGTCAGCAACGATACTCAGGTAGGCTGTGGCATTGACACGATGCTCAATTGGTACTAATGGGCCCAAAATGTGCCAAGAAAACATCTCCCACACCATTACACCACCACCACCAGCCTGAACTGTTGATACAAGACAGGATGGATCCATGCTTTTGGACGTGTTGTGCATTCAGAGATGCTCTTCTGCAGACCTCGGTAGTAACGAGTGGTTGTTTGCGTTACTGTTGCCTTTCTATCAGCTGGAACCAGTCTGGCCATTCTCCTCTGACCTCTGGCATCAACAAGGCATTTGCGCCCACAGAACTGCCGCTCACTGGATATTTTCTCTTTTTCAGACCATTCTCTGTAAACCCTCGAGATGGTTGTGCGTGAAAATCCCAGTAGAGTTTCTGAAATACTCAGACCAGCCCGTCTGGCACCATGCCATGACTTTGAACCATGCCATGTTCAAAGTCACTTAAATCACCTTTCTTCCCCATTCTGATGCTCAGTTTGAACTGCAGCAGATCGTCTTGACCATGTCTACATGCCTAAATGCGTTGAGTTGCTGCCATGTGATTGGCTGATTAGAAATTTGTGATAACGAGCAGTTGGACAGGTGTACCTAATAAAGTGGCCGGTGAGTGTATATTATTATATAGTGTAGTGTATATATAATACATACTGTATATAGTATATTATATTATTTTTATATTAAATTATTATATATATTATTATATTAGGGGCAGCACGGTGGTGCAATGGGTAGCACAATCGCCTCACAGCAAGAAGGTCGCTGGTTCAAGCCCAGGCTGGGTCACATTTCTGTGTGGAGTTTGCATGTTCTCCCCGTGTTGGCGTGGGTTTCCTCCGGGTGCTCCGGTTTCCCCCACAAGTCCAAAGACATGCGCTAAAGGTGAATTGGGTAAGCTAAGTTGTCCGTAGTGTATGTGTGTGAATAAGAGTGTATGGATGTTTCCCAGTGATGGGTTGCGGCTGGAAGAGCATCCACTGCGTAAAACATGTGCTGGATAAGTTGGCGGTTCATTCCGCTGTGGCAGATTAATAAAGGGACTAAGCTGAAAAGAAAATGAATGAATTATTATATTAAGAATAAGAACACTCTTAAAATTGATTATTGTAGTATTGTAGTTTCTTCAAAACATTTCTATCTTTATATGTTGTCATTAAAAGTTCTTCTAAGTAAAAGTTTTTAGATTATCTCTTAAAAGCTATTCACAAAGTTGCTGAAACCGTTTTTTTACAAAGGATTATAGAGAAATCTTAATCTAAGAATAGGTGGTTGACCTTGTTGCGATGGATTATGTCAGCATAACAACTAACAAAATGATGATTTTTTATTTTCTTTTATCAAATGAAGAAGATATTGTGATTCTCAAACACTGTGAATTCAGTTACTGATTTTTAAAATCTATAAGCCATTAACATTAAAGGTTAAACAAACTTCAAAAGAGGTATTCTGGAGTTACAAATGTTTTTATAGTTAGATAAAATGTTAATAATAAAATAATAATTGTGGTGCAGGGGTGAGATTAAGCTATTCACTTTTAGCAATAGCACCATATTTCTTGATTGTTGGTTATTTCTCTTATTTGTTGATTTTAAACCAAGACATTGTGTTTCTTCAACAACAGCACAGAAAATATAAATATACACTACTGTATAAATGTTTTGGGGTGGTAAAATGTTAAGGTTTTTGTAAAGTCTTTTCCCATCAAGGCTGCAAAAAAATCTGTAATATTGTGAAATATCATTATAGTTTTTAAGAACAGGTTTTTTATTTTTATTTGAATATATTTTAAAAGGTTATTTAGTCAGTAAAACTGTAAAACTGAAGAATCATTATTTCAGTCTTAGATTTAGAAATCATCCTAATATGCTGATTTGCTGCTCAAGAAACATTCATTCATTCATTTTCTTTTCGGCTTAGTCCCTTTATTGGTAGCGGAATGAACCGCCAACTTATCCAGCACATGTTTTACGCAGCGGATGCCCTTCTAGCCGCAACCCACCACTGGGAAACATCCACACACACTCATTCACACAAATACACTACGGACAATTTAGCTTACCCAGTTCACCTATACCACGTCTTTGGACTTGTGGGGGAAACCGGAGCACCCCGAGGAAACCCACGCCAACACGGGGAGAACATGCAAACTCCACACAGAAATGCCAACTGACCCAGCCAGGACTCGAACAAGCGACCTTCTTGCTGTGAGGCGACGGCGCTACCCACTGCGCCACCACAGCGCCCACAACAAAAACAAAACATCTAAAAATAGAAAAGTGTATATAATCACCTGTGTAGTTTGGCCAGGCAGGCCCCCAGCTGTCCCAAACCTCCTAAAGTGAAAAACAGAAAATATGATCAGCAATCATCATCATCGGAGCATGTTGCCATGGGGACTAGAGTACCTTTCACGCTTCAGAATGTGGTAACCAGGGAAACATGACATCTAGAGGTTTATGTAACATCCATTTAGGTCTCTGAGCTTACACCAAAACCTTAAACAATTATGATTACACAATGAATGTTCACACCGGCGATGAAGACTCAGGGGCTGGTCAGATTAATAACAGAAGGACCCTGAGTGAACGCTAGATGTGAAAGCCTGAAGGCCACAGACTGAAGATGAAGCAAAGCTCCACTCAATACGCTCATACACAACATAAAACATCAATAACACACACATTCAAAAGTGTCTGTCTTACTAGTATGGGTGATTTTAGTATTGCGAGTACATTTTGAACATTAAAAAAAAAAAATGTATGAAACAGTTTTGGGCGACGCGGTGGCGCAGTGGGTAGCACGTTCGCCTCACAGCAAGAAGGTCGCTGGTTCGAGCCTCGGCTGTGTCAGTTGGCATTTCTGTGTGGAGTTTGCATGTTCTCCCCGTGTTCGCGTGGGTTTCCTCCGGGTGCTCCGGTTTTCCCCACAAGTCCAAAGACATGTGGTACAGGTGAATTGGGTAAGCTAAAATTGTCCGTAGTGTATGTGTGTGTATCAATGTTTCCCAGTGATGGGTTGCAGCTGGAAGGGCATCCGCTGCGTAAAACATATGCTGGATAAGTTGGCGGTTCATCCCGCTGTGGCGACCCCAGATTAATAAAGGGACTAAGCCGAAAAGAAAATGAATGAATGAATGAAACGGTTTTGAATAATAGACAGTGTTGGGCACGTTCCTTTAAAAGAGTAATTAGTTATAGTTACTAGTTACTTCTCACAAATAGTAACTGAGTCAGTAACTGAGTGACATAATTATAAAAGTAACTAATTACCAGGGAAAGTAATCATTGCATTACTTTAAAAAAATCTAATTTGTCAAATGACTATAAAATAAATATAAAACATCCACTCATCGACACTATTTTAATGTTGTCTTGGAACAATGTGAGAGACAACGGCAGCATGTCCTCAACTATATATCTAGATATCATTTAGTTTAATTCTGTCTGAGTAATGAGTGTTTGCGCTGGAGAAAAATCAAGTTGTATTTGCTTTGACGTCGTGGCTTCGTCTCCTCCTTTGGTAGCAGAGCTCACGTTATCACCTGCCAAGCCACTATTGTTGTGGCGGCATGTGATAATAAGTAACAAGAACAATTAGTAACAGAATCAAATGCTCCCTATCATATATTTAAGCATCTTGCATGATTTTATTTAATTAACAATGGATTCAGCTACTATAAACTATTATTATTTTTATTATAGTTTTTGCAGACATAGAAAAACAAAGAACAGACAGACAAACCCATCATGCAACAATAATCTGTGCAAAATGCATGAAACAAGGGAAAATGGCAACATACAAGACATAAATGACCTACAAAAAGACGCAGCAATGAGAGAGGGTGTAAAGAGAGAGAAAAAAACCCTTACAAATCAGAAATTAAACAACATTATTAGCCTTTATGTTGTGTCAGGAAAAAAAGACTGGATCCCACATTTTATCAAATCAAATTTTTTCCAAATGTAAAGTGGAGGTGGCGACACGGTGGCTCAGTGGTTAGCACTGTCACCTCACAGCAAGAAGGACGCTGGTTTGAGTCCCGGCTGGGTCAGTTGGCATTTCTGTGTGGAGTTTGCATGTTCCGTGTCGCCCCTATAGTATTATTCACTAATTGTTTTCATGTGGGAAAAGGAGAGTAAAATAATAAATGTAATATTACATTTAAAACAAATTATAATATTGTAGCATGCTAGAAAAGGTTTAAGTACAGTTCCTGTGTTTTATTTTGGGGTGTATCTGTGTTGTGTAATTTGGGGATTTAAGGGGCTGGATTTTGGGAAAAAGCGAGTCTGCGCACTCGAGAGGGAGGGGGGTTTCCTTTGGGAGGAGACAGGTATGTGTTGTTTTGGGTGAGAGAGTATGGAGCCAGATCAGTCTCAATAATAATACATTTGCGTTCATAAAATTCATAAATGCACAACACAATTCGTAAATTCAAAACACAATTCATAAATCCACA
>CAIGQV010017386.1:28568322-28579598 GCA_903798115.1 Danio jaintianensis
TTAATCAGAGCAGAGAAAGGCCTTCTGACCAATCATAGCAGAGCAGAGGCATCTGACCAATCAGAGCAGGGTACAGCCTTCTGACCAGTCATAGCAGAGCAGAGTACATCCTTCTGACCAATCACAGCAGAGTACATCCTTCTGACCAATCACAACAGAGTACAACTTTCTGACCAATCATAAGAGAGTACGGCCTACTGACCAGTCAGAGCAGAGTAGGCCCATCTGACCAATCAGAGCAGGGTAGAATATGGCCTTCTGACCAGTCATTGTAGGAGAGTAGGTCCTTCTGACCAATCAGAGCGGAGTAGAGTAGGGTCATCTGACCAGTGATAGCAGCCATTTAACCAATGTAATCAAAGTGCATCAGAATGCTTTGGATGTAGCAAAGGGAAAAGTGTTTTTATGATTGTGTTCCTTAAATACACACAGCAAAACATCTAAATAGCCAAAAACGGGTCTAAAAATCAAGTATTATAACTTGCAGCTCAACAGTCTGTTCAGTTGTGAAGCTTTTATAGAGTAAACTTTAACTTGAGTTTTTTTTTTTAATGAAAGATTGTTCTGTGAAAGCCCACGGTACACACATCGCACACTGATGTGTTCAATTATTGATTGCAGGCACAATCTGTGAAATGTTGAGGCTAAAAGCATAAAGCCTGTGAACTGAATCTCTCATCCCCGCGGATGTTTCAGTAATAGCTCTCCACAAGAGTTTACAGTCTCAGCAGATTCTTTCTCTTAGTCATGATGAAGCCCTCACTGCAAACAGTGCCCAAATACTTCAATCTAGACTGTAGGGGTCAAATAGAGATGAAAATTTTGAATTTTCTTGTTTCACAAACATATAAGATAATTTGCAGAGCATCTTCTATCAGACATGAATATCAGATCATTTTTAAAAATTATTCTAAATGTAGTTTTGGAGTCTCTTGCATTTGTCCATTTGCAGTAGGGCTGCACAATATATGTATCCGTAATAGTCTCATCGCAGAATCTTCAATGTCAGTTAAATGTTCAGTTTTAGTTTATTCATTCATTAGGAAATTTGATGGAGTGGGGATTATAGTTGACCAGGAACCACATTATGGAGTCATTGTGAAGCTTAACCTTAATAGAGTGAAAGTTTTTCATTTGCTTGTTTGTAGGGATCGGTTCACCTGACTCACGATGCGATACGATTCACGATACTAATCTCACGATGCGATTTAGTTAGACAACATTATTTGAGACAAATTTAAGGTGAACAAGAGCCTTTCATTTTTTTCTTAAATGCTGCACAATTTTTTTACAAAATAAAATCTTTTCTGCAATAACGAAATTGGAATTTTAAAACAAAATCCAAATAAAAAAGTGAATAATATAAACTAAAGAAGACTCTTTAATATAAACAAACTAAAACTTTGACTGTGCAATAGGGTTGTGTCGATAGACGATGCCATCGTCCATCGCCGATGGCGGATAGACATCACGATGCTGAGCCAGCTCGCGAAAAATACACACTCAGACCCCGTTTACACTAATACGTCTTAGTTTTAAAATGGCATTTTAGAACGAAAACCATCTACGTCCAACTGGCATTTCACCTAGCATTTCTGAAAGCCCTCCTTCCACACTATACCGCTGAAAACGCACATCACGTGACCACACACAAACATACAACACACACAGTCATGCGCTGCAGCGTACACACACGTCTAAGCTCCAGCAGTCAGCGGGCCTGCTGAGCGCAAAACCCCAGAGAGCAGTGCACGTCGGACAGTTTATCAAGGATGTACCGCTGGATTTCATCTCACTATAGGAAATCACTGGGAAACATCCATTCACACTCATTCACACACATACACTACGGACAATTTAGCTTACCCAATTCACCTATACCGCATGTCTTTGGACTTGTGGGGGAAACCGGAGCACCTGGAGGAAACCCACGCGAACACGGGGAGAACATGCAAACTCCACACAGAAACGCCAACTGACCCAGCCGAGGCTCGAACCAGTGACCTTCTTGCTGTGAGGTGAACGTGCTACCCACTGCGCCACCGTGCAGCCCACTTTTTTACCAACCAAGTTTGTCGACGCCATTATAACGACACAGATCACTCTGCCTATTCATGCCAGAGTCCCGCGGAAAAAGTGATTGACAGGTGGTAATTTGTGTGTAACTTATCTTTATTTATTTATGATTTGGTTATGGGTAAAACAAAGACCATGCGGGTCAGGTAGTTGAAATGGTAGGCTGCAAATAATTAATTTGTTATGAATTGATTATTCATAAATAATTAATTCCCCGCCGCCTATGACGACGATGCCATCGTCCATCGTGATGTTTCATATTAGACATCGTGCGATGCCAAATTGGTCGACATCGCCCAACCCTAATTGGAATACAATTGCACTGTAAAAAGCGATAAGTTGACTACTTAAAAAAAAATAGTAAACCTGTTGCTTTAAAATTATTAAGTAAATTAATAATATGCATTATTATGAAAAGTAAGTTAATTAAAGTAACTAACCGCTGTTTACAGTGTAGGGATGCATCTCTGGGCCTAAAACAATCTGAAATTGAAAATGCTTTGTAATAGTTATCTATCATTTTATGAAATGATATAAAGTAATTTACATACATTTTATAGAACTTTTTAAGTTTAACTCAGTGACTTTAATTATATTGTTTAAAAAATACAACTGCCAATAAAACAGGACAGAAATTTTTTTTATTAAAACACTTGAATTGGCTTTTACAATTCCCATAAAAAAAATTTAATACATACCAAATTATCATTATGCTCTATAAATCATATAATAGTGCCATCACTTACTAAAAACAAGCTCATATTTTTATTAAATACTATTATTAAATGAAGCTCATTCTTATTATTATTATTATTATTTATTTTTGATCATTTTTTTTCTCTTTAGACTAGAGTTAAAAATGTGATGCTCGTATGTGATGCTGGAATTCGGTACCAATTGATACTGAAATTTTAAAAACGTCCATTTCCCGCTAACATTTGAGCGCTGTGATTGGAAATGACTGTGATTGGCCGTGAAGGTCATACTGAGTGTAAACACAGATACAGGGACACTGGAGCGTTTTAAAGCCGCAATCATCAGCGGATCGCTCGTATGTGAGCTTATAGACAAACCAGCTGATCGACGTGACTTTGAAACGCTCCAGTGTCCCTGTATCTGTGGTTACACTCAGTAAACAGTAGAGGTGTCAAAATTAATTGTTTCTTCGGTGCACCACGATGCAGACGCGGACGATTCGGTATCGGTTCAGTAATATATCATAACCGGTTATTACATACTGACGTTATTTATCTCATATGTGCTATGTTGCGGTAGCTTACTATGGCGAGGGAGGCGAGCGCAAGTAATTAAAACACTGCAACTACTTAAAAACGCAGAAACTTTGCACAATTCGTTACACGTGTTCATTCACTGACACTGAAGTTACAGCAGAAGCCCCTATTTCACTGCTGTGGAGAAAATGAAAGTAAACTCCATTTCTCTCTCTCTCTCTCTCTCTCACTGTGGCCCTTTGACCTGCTGGCGTGACTTTTCCTCTCCTCTCGGCTGTTATAGCGTTACTTCTGGATACAGACAGGAGCGTGTCTGCAGAGTGAGTTTTCTCCACCGCATCGCTGTTTATCATGGATCAGCTGTGATCGCCGCCGCCGATGTCACTCATCGGTGAACAGCGCCAGAGCGTTAGAGCGCCAGAGTGTTAGAGCCCTTTCTGTTGAGCGCGTGACCAATCATAGGGGTGTAAGAACTCGCTCGACAGGGCTCATAAAGCGAGCGGGATATTTACATTTGTTTATTTGCTATATAATGCTCATGTTGTTCTGTGCATGTACTTGAGTTTTTAAAGATACAGCTCTGACTGTTTGTATTAAAGGGCAAAATTGTATTACAAATAATATATAAATATATTTATACATTTTAATACAAGAATTCTTATGCTGTGAAGTAAAATATAAAATTGTGTATGGAAAGCATCGTCGTAACCGAACCGAACCGTGAGACCAGTGTAGGTTCACATCTCTAAACAATCATTTTTGGTGGCCTAAAATTCGATGCCTTTCTAAATACAATGCAACAAAAATAGCTGAATCCAACAGATTTTACAGATGTATCAAGGGTATTATTTGTGGCTTTCGTCACTATTTTGGTTTGCTTTTCTGAAAAAAAAAAAAAAAAAAAAAGTGTTAACAGTCATTTTAGCCAGAAATGTGGTTGATGGGACACAGAACGACCCTGTAGTGTTCAGATCTGTCCACATTACGAATATCTAACTTATGCCTTTTTTTATCTTTTGGTTTCCTTTTACCCATTTTTCATTTGCTGTTTGCTCGATCCCATGCTTCTGTTGCAGTTTGGTTGTTTGTGTGTTTCTCCCTCACCCCATTCTCATTTCATGACTCCATTATGTTCTGTTTGTTTTGCTTTAGTTTCCCTGATGGACTGATGGTCTAGACAGAAGCAGTTTGGTTTGGGACAGGGAGGTTTACTCTCGCAGGGCAAGACAGACAGAAAGAGGCTTCCGGGACGAGACGAGTGTAAGTTCACCTCTCTGTCTATACACATTTCTGATTTTTTTTCCCACTCTTTTAATAGTATATGCTTCAATTCCCACTGCCTCTAATAATAACTTGATTTAGTTTAACCCTTAGTTTATGATTTAGTTTAACCTACTTTGGGGTGATTTTGAAGCTTAATTTGGCCACAATTTTCTCTGTGTTTCAGCAAATGGAAGGATTTTTGGTGACAAATCTCATTTTGACATATTTTGGGAAAATGCTTTGACAGCTTTAAAAACTCAATAATACACTCTGGGCAAATTGACTACCCGTTCGTTATGTTGAGAGCTGTTTTTGCCCCATTGACTTCTATTATAATCACATATTTGATTGCAAAGTCATGGCACCAAATAATCATGCATTCTTGAATGTTGGTGGTTTTCCCTGTTGGGAAGAGGTACAATTAGAATTTTGATCGACAGTTGCAGTGTTTGTTAGTGTTTGTTAGTTTCTGGCTTTTATACGGAGTATAGTCTGTGTGTGAGAGTGTAAGGGAGACCTTTGTGCACTTACCTTGATGTGTTTGAGAAAATCAAAATAAGCAGCTCAGCTCTCAGAACATAGTAAACATAGTAAGTGTATTTATGCACTCACACTATAATCTGCTGTTTTACTGAATTGAACTCCATATAAAAGCAAAGACTATAGAATACACAAGGCATGTCACTCATAGTTTTGAATGGGGAAAAGTGTAACCATCAATACGGCGCATTAAGCCCCACCTACTTGTACAGGAGCCAGGATTGCTATAGACTGACGTTTCTCCGGGGGAGAAGCTCGGACCAGACATGTGCTTTTATGACAGTTTGGTGGTCAACAAATGCACTGGAATCTCAGCGAATACTTGCTTTACAGACATAAGAAATTTATCTAAATAAAGCCTGAAATTTGTACTTTTAAATGAACCAAGTGCACTTGAAAACAAACGTTTTTGGTTTTGTAATCTGTATAAAACGAACGCGAGGTACAGTCCATCCTGTTAAATGCACATCACATGACAGCAGCAACTACTCAAACGCCCACAAACTTGTACACAGAGAGTCGCTGTCATTTCTGGAGGAGATTCGCCATCAAGACCAAGTTGTAGATTACTCAGGGTTCATACGGTCATGGAAAACCTGGAAAAGTCATGGAATTTTGACATGGCATTTTCCAGGCCTGAAAAAGTTTGGGAAAAACAGAAAAACCCACAAAGTTTTGGAAAAGTCGGGGAAATTAGTTGAACAAATATCTGTATACTTGAATTAGGGCTGTGCGAAATTGGAAAAATCTGACATTACGATATTTTGTATTTCTGTGATAAATATTGCGATGTGAATACAATTTCACCAGATGATTGAACAGGTTTATTTGGATTGATTGGGGGGATTTTGTAGAGGAGTGACTCTCGAATAATATATAACAAATAAATTACAAGCATAGATAAATAAAATATAGTAAAGATAAAAGTGAATTAGAGTTTTCAGGTATTCACTATTCAGGTACAGATATTGAATAATCAACACTGCGTAGTCTTCATTGTATATTATTTAATCTTTATTAAAGTTACAAAAAATTTCTTGTGGCCGGATGTTTTAACGTTTGAAATATTGAAATGTTCACACAGTCACAGGCCTTAAAGGGACAGTTTACTCAAAGATTAAAATGTACTCAGTATTTACTCACACTTCACTTGTTTCAATACTGTATGAGTTATTAAATTATATTCTTTTTGTGTTCATAAAAAAAAAAAAAAGAAAACTCATAAATGTTTGAAACAAGTGAAGGGTGTAATGAAAATGGCAAGTAATTTTTGGGTGAACTATCTCTTTAAAAATGCATACAGATGATAAACTTTTACTCCATTATGATTAAACTCTATATTAAACTATAATCCCACCATTACATATCCTGCGATGTGACTATTGCGGATGCACACATTGCGATATCGATGCTGAAATTATATATTGTGCAGCCCTAACTTGAATATAGGTTAGTTGTCTTTACTTCTTTTCTGTCCTTGGCCAAAAACTTGCTCTCACATTGTTAATGCTGTGTAAGCATTATCAAAATCAATTTTACATAGATATAAAAACAAATTTAAACAAAATAGATTGCTGCGTGTTCTATGATATGCTGTAATAAATTTGAACGTCATTGTTTTTCTTATTATTTACCATGTATATGTAGACATTACATGTAACATTACGTCATGAAAATGTACTGGGAAGTTCTGGAAAAGTCTTGGAAAATTTTAGTAGTAAAAATGTGTATGAACCCTGTTACTTCAGAAGACGAAGACTTCAATCAGACGAAGCATTATCCAGAGGATGATAATGTGTAGAACGGCCATAAATGAGGTTGGTGTCGTGATCTCGTTCCTTTCGAGTGGGCATGCACATTAGCTCGGGCAACCTGAAAATATGCCGATTTTGTTTGATTCGTACGTTTAGAAATTAAACTTATAAGACAGCTGTTGTTTAATTTTATTGGTGGTTATAAATATGTAATGTAATCGTAAGCTTGGCAAACAGTTTTGGAGAATTTGATGTTTCCCCATTCAGACAGAATGCCTGAGCACACTGCCTGAGAGGCGTTTCAAAGATGGCCGCCGAGTGAAATGACTTGCCTTACAGGGACTTTGATAAAAGCCAAAAAACTTTTTTTGCACAGGCCTATCTAAAGGGTTAATGCTGCCAACTGATAATCAGCAGTAAAAATGACATATTTCAACTCTTCCCAATAGGGAAACCCAATAACAATCAAGAATGCATGATTATATGCTGTCAAGGCTTTACAATCAAAAAAATGTCATTATAATGGAAGTCAACGGGGCAGAAACAGCCCCTAACATAATGAAAGGGTAGTCAATTTGAGCAATACACAAGGGTTAAAAATCAACTTTGTGCTCTGGAATTGAGACGGAATAAGAAAAAATTTGTCCTTTGTAGTTTAATCAAGACTTCACACCCGATGGTTTCCCCATTGTCTCTCTCCATATGTTTGTCTGCTGATATGAAACAGTGGAAATGCTTTGATTTTTATTTTATTTTTTTCTCCCGTTATTCCCCTGAAAGGATTTAGCAGGGAAACTCCTCACAAGCGCACGTGTCTTTCATCTGAGATGAGTCTCACTTCTCTGTAATTCGGTGTATTTAGAGTCTGAGAAGAACCTTATGCGAAAACTGTAGTTTTGCTGCATATATTATGGATTTATATTGTGGAGAGAGAGAGAGATCAGTGCAGTTGAAAGGTTCTGTATTTCCTGCTTGCTATGTTTTGTAATGTTGTTTTAAGATGAGTTTTTTTTAAGAATGTTACTGTTTTATTCAGCAAAGGATGAATCAAGTTGTTCTAAAGAAGCAGTGAAGGCATTCACACTTGAAGTCAATATTATTCGCCCTTCTGTGAATTTTTATTTCTTTTTCAAATATTTCCCAAATGATGTTTAACAGAGCAAGGAAGTTTTCACAGTATTTCCTTTAATATTTTTTCTTCTGGAGAAAGTCTTATTTGTTTTATTTCGACTAGAATAAAAGCAGTTTTTAATATTTTTAAAGCCATTTTAAGGTCAATATTATTAGCTCCCTTAAGCTGTATTTATTTCGATTGCCTCCAGAACAAACCACTGTTATACAATGACTTGCCTAATTACTCTAACTTGCCTAATTAACCTAGTTAAGCCTTTAAATGTCACTTTAAGCTGAATACTAGTATCTTGAAAAATATCTAGTCAAATATTATGTACTGTCATCATGGCAAAGATAAAAGAAATCAGTTATTAGAAATGAGTTATTAAAACTATTATGTATACTAAATAAAACATCTTTTTTCCATTAAACAGATATTAGGGGAAAAATATACAGGGGGGCTAATAATTCTGACTTCAACTGCATAAATCATACTAATCATAGATTTCGTTTTCAAATACACATATCCATCTTCAACATTATTTATACCTTAAACATTCTTTGCAAGCTTACCCACATTTGGCTTTCAACCAGTAAAAATGGGAAAGATCTTTGGGATTAAACCATGAGAAAAATGAGAAGAATTTATTAAGTATGAGAATATAAAATGATTTTTATATATCATTAATACTTATAGAACTACAGGTAGTGGTGTAACAGATCACAAATCGGATCACAATACGTTTTTTGAGTCACGGATTGGACCATTTTTCGGATCAGCCAAAAAGGGCAGGAGACAAATGTTATTTGCTTTCCATTTATTACAAAAACAGTACTGCAAGAAACTTTTGATTTTAACAAACAAAACTTAGAACCTGTAATTTTACAAAAAAAAATTATAGAAAAAATATTTATAGAAGAAATAATGAGCTGAATAAAAATAAATTGTATGATATATACTATACTGTAAAAAATGATCTTCACTACTGTTGCTGATAATGCTCAATGTAGAAATCTAACATTATGATTTGACACATCAAATCCCTAACCCTAACACATCATATTTATTTTTAGTCTCATTTTCAATTAACGATTCAGTAACTCACTCTTAAAAACGTCATATTTATTTCATATTAGAAGATGGGGGCCTTAAAATCTATATTTCTGTTTAAAAGTAACACGATGCTGCCGTCTGTGATGAAAATGATCATTTCGACACCCCTTTACAAAACAACAGTTTACTCAATATACGTAAAATGAGATTTTAATTTTTTTTAGATATTTTTCAAGATACTAGTATTCAGCTTAAAGTTACATTTAAAGGCTTAACTAGATTAATTACTCAAGTTAGGGTAATTAGGCATGTCATTTGTAGACAATCCAAAATATATTGCTTAAGGGGGCTAATAATATTGACCTTAATATGGTTTTAAAAAATTAAAAACTGCTTTTATTCTAGCCGAAATAAAACAAATAAGACTTTCTCCAGAAGAAAAAATATTATATGAAATACTGTGAAAAATTCCTTGCTCTGTTAAACATCAATTGATAAATATTTGAAAAAGAAAGAAAGAAAGATTCACAGGAGGGCGAATAATTTTGACTTCAACTGTATATGAGTATATGAGTTTATTCATGCTGCTGAATTGGTCATCTTTCATTGAGTATAGTTTTGCAACATGCACTCCACGCTTTTAAGGCTTTTTTTATTATCGATTAAAATGGGAAGGGGCTTGGATGTCATGAAAGCCAACATTACTGTAACCTGTGCCATTTCCATCTCATCCAGATCAATATCTGTGGCACAGAGACTCATTCAGCTGGAAACAGAAAGCAGATAAACTGACTGACTCTGAGTGTGTTTTAATGTTAGAAAGCTTTGTTTGACACTGAGCCTGAAGCGCTTCGAAACGCAGACTCTGTAATATCTGGGTTCAGGCAGTATAGTTATTATCGGCTGTACATCAGCATAAAGAGGCTTGTCTGTTTTGTTTGCATACAGTCAGTATTGGCCGTTAATCATCATAGTGCAGAAACATCCTACGCTCTCTGTAAATGAATGCACTGTTATAATGCATACTGTGAAATATGTGATATACTGTGATTTCACACCCTTCATAGTTTATGAATGTATGAGCAATGCAGAGATCATACAGTTTAAATTAAAACATGAAAAGCTTTTTTTTTTTGTTTTTTAATACATTCCAACTGAAATAAAATAACGTGAATATATATAAATGTATATGAGCAATATCACACGAGTAGCAGTGCGATATGGCTGTATATCAGCACTGGTGGGAGGAGGCGTGCGTTGGCTCGAGGCCGCAGGCTGAGTGTCTTAGTGTTCCACCAGTGACGATATACAGCCATATCGCACTGCTACGAGTGTGATATTGCGTTTATACAACAGTTTGACGGCATAATCTTGTATATAAAAAAAGAAAATCAAACATGGAGAGTCTTAAAAATCCTTTTGTATGAGGAACTACTTTCTTCCGTCGTTCATTCACGTCTGCAGCTGATGTCAGAACAGCAGAAACCGCTACTAATTCACCAACGTCAATTTAGAGCTAGTATTTGAATGATTCTCTAGCGTAATGTCTAAAGTGATGACAAAACAGGTGATTTTGCTGACATTTTAAGATTATAAGGCCGAACGGCATGAAATGCCATCAGTCTACAGAGATTTCCCAGTATTTCTCTGTTGAAATCTGGGTATCACAATAATTAACCCCAAAATTCCAAAGCAAAGCGAACACTACCAGATTACTATGGTATAATTACAGCACTACAACATACAAAAGAGAGAGATCGACTTAGAATGTCACTTACCTCTTCTGTAATGATTTGTTGAGCTGTAGTGTGAAATTTATGCTGAGTTTTTCTCCCCTAAAGACATATTATACGGTCTCTGTCGCCATCTTGTGGCGGAATATCAACCGTCAATTTCTTTGCTCTGCTGATGGCTGCCGATGCGCTGAATCTCCGAAATTATAAATATTTAAATTAAGCACTATCCTTATAAATAAACTGCATAGTTGCAATCTAAACAACTACATTCTCACCTAAAACAGCCTCAAAAGTACATTATGTTGTCCAACAGCTGCAATATTTGTCAAACTGTAGTGAGTTTATTTCTCTGCTTGTCATGTGGGCAGAGTAATACACAAGGGTGAAGAGGCTGTATGAGTGCTGTTATTGCAGAATATTGCACGGCTATCAGCCAATCAGATTCGAGAACCAGACAGAACTGTTGTGTATGTGTGTGTGTATATATATATATGTATATATATATATG
>CAIGQV010017386.1:28579998-28593154 GCA_903798115.1 Danio jaintianensis
TGCACTGGTGGCACTCCGATCCCGCAGCTGAATCCTCTTTAGGAGACAATCCTGGCGCTTGCTGGACTTTCTTGGACGCCCTGAAGCCTTCTTAAAAAGAATTGAACCTCTTTCCTTGAAGTTCTTGATGATCCTATAAATTGTTGATTTAGGTTCAATCTTAGTAGCCACAATATCCTTGCCTGTGAGGCCATTTTTATGCAACGCAATGATGGCTGCACGCGTTTCTTTGCAGGTCACCATGGTTAACAATGGAAGAACAATGATTTCAAGCATCATCCTCCTTTTAACATGTCAAGTCTGACATTCTAACCCAATCAGCCTCACATAATGAGCTCCAGCCTTGTGCTAGTCAACATTCTCACCTGAGTTAACAAGACGATTACTGAAATGATTTCAGCAGGTCCTTTAATGACAGCAATCAAATGCAGTGGAAAGTTTTTTTCAGGATTATGTTAATTTTCATGGCAAAGAAGGACTATGCAATTCATCTGATCACTCTTCGTAACATTCTGGAGTATATGCAAATTGCTATTATAAAAACTTAAGCAGCAACTTTTCCAATTTCCAATATTTATATAATTCTCAAAACTTTTGGCCACGACTGTGTGTGTTGCCCACCAAAATGATCAATCAGGCCTTTGCTATGTTGTGGCAAAACACATGGATTACAGTCAGAAATTTAATTACGATTTTATTTACATCTCACTCATGAGCAGTGTAATGGCTTCATATTTCTGGCTACTCCTGCAAAAGTGGAGTAGTGTGTGATTAATCGAATGGGGAAGGAGGTCTAGAAGATGAAATCTGAATATGAGAATTGTTCATTTAATAAATTTCCTTTGGCTTAGTCTCTTATTCATCAGGGGTCGCCACAGCAGAATGAACCGCCAACTTATCCAGCATATGTTTTACGCAGCGGATGCCCTTCCATCCGCAACCTAGTACTGGGAAACACCCATACACTCTCGCATTCACAGACACACTCATACACTACGGCCAGTTTAGTTGATCTAATTCACCTATAGCGCATGTGTTTGGACTGTGGGGGAAACCGGAGCACCCGGAGGAAACCCACGCGAACACGGGGAGAACATGCAAACTCCACACAGAAATGCCAACTGACCCAGCCGGGACTCGAACCAGCAACCTTCTTGCTGTGAGGCGACAGTGCTAACCATTGAGCCATGCTCCCACCCCTAATATGAGAATTAATCTGTCCGCATAAGTTATTGATTTGAATTTTTACAATTTATATGCATCTTGCTATTCCTATAAGTGGTGTAACGGATCACAAATCTCACAGTTCAGATCACATTATGGTTTTTTAGTCACGGATCGGACCATTTTTTTGATCAGCCAAAAAGGGCAGGAGACAAATATAATTTGCTTTCCATTTATTACAAAAACAGTACTGCAAGAAACTTTCGGTTTTAACAAACAGAACTTAAAAGCTGGGATTTTATTAAAAATAACATGAAGAAATAATCAGCTGAATAAAAATAAATTGTAAAACATTCAGTACTGTGAAAAATTCACTGTTACTCTACTGTTGCTGATGACGCTAAATGTAGAAATCTAACATTATCGTTTGTACAACCCATATTTATTTTTAGTCTCATTTTCAATAAATGATTCAGTCATTCACTCATAAAACTTCATGTTTCATTGCTAGATGGATCATTTTTGAAGAATTATTTAGTGGTATATTTTTGATGGCTGGTTGTCTCCACCTATTGGTTAAATGATGTAATTGTTGCCTACAATTTTCATTTTTGAGCGTCGTTAAGTGCATAAGACGGTGATTTTAATCTTTACCATAAACATCAGTGGTTTTATCTAAACTATAAACTGTTATCCCAGTACTTCTGTGTCATTTGACTGTTTGTAACTTCATAACTAACTCGAAAGACTAAATCTTTTAAGATTAATAAACATATGCAAATCAATATCATTTATCATTTATGTTGCGTGGGTCCTGAGATCCCGATCTTTTAATGATTAATCGTGCAGCTTACACTGAGTGCATTAATGCAGGCTAAACAAATAGTGACAGAAAACACCTTTAATGAAACTCACCTCATCCTAAATGACCTACCACAACTTCTTCCATCCTCATTATATTTTACCAGAAATCCTAAATGCTTTCATACATGTGATTTGAATGGCAATCTCTCTGCAATCGTTACAAATTTAGGATTAATCTACCAGTAAAAAAATTTATTAATCTGTGGGCCACGTGTGTTCCGAACTGTGGGTTGTGATCTGTACGAATGATCCGTGATCTGTTACACCCCTAATTCCTATAAAGCATTTTTTTAATGCAAAATTCCAAAATGCTTTTAAAAATAGGATAATTGAAACATAGCTATTTATAAAACTCTATAGAAATCTGGTTCTGGGAGGTGGCAGGTTGGTGGAGGTTTCCATTGTCTATACAAATTGGGTTTAGAGGGGTGGGAGTTGGACCTTGTTTAAAATTCTGTTTCTGAAGTTGTGGCGGGATGGTAGAGGTTTCCATATCTGTGAAAAATTGTTCTGGAGGGTTGAAGGAGTTGGTAAGAGTTTCCTTTCCTTGTAAAAATCTCCTTCTAGAACATAGGTTGGGGTGTTAGTGGGATTTTTCCATGGTTCAGTGAGGTGGGGGACTTCACTGGGGGCTCCCCCAAGCCTCTGGGCTCAATGCATTATGTATAGTTTGGCCATTACAGCTCCTGCAAAAGTGATACAGAACATGATGAAATAAGAGGGTAAGCTCTTGACCAAATCCAAAACGTAATACTTGTCGTAGGTCACTAGGACAACATTAAAACCATATGAAAACAGGACTTTACCATTCAATTCAATTCATGTTTATTTATATAGCGCTTTTTACAATGTAAATTGTGTCAAAGCAGCTTAACATAGTTCTAGTAAAGTCCACATGTCATGACCAGGAATAAACACCAGGTGTCTCAGCTAAACGCTTCTGATTTGATCACTGCGAGTGTACAGTAGTCAACATTTGAAGTCGATCCTCACATTTAATGAAAAGTTGTCCTAAAACTATTGAACAACACTCTTTCTTGTCCTAGGACAATTTGTTAAAAACATTTTTAATTCACTTCAAATGTGGACTACTGTATATCTGTACAAGTGTATTTTTAGGTATTTATTGAAGAGTGTTTCTACAGGTGTCTCCTCGGTTGCCTCCCTGCTCTCTCTGGCCTGGGTCCTGGCTTCATACCACAAGCTCTTGCGTGACTCCAGAGATGATAAAAAGAGCATGAGCTACAGGGGCGCGCTGATCCACATCTTCTGGAGGCTCTTCACCATATCCTCACGGGTGCTCTCCTTCGCTCTCTTTGCCTCCATCTTCCACATATACTTCGGCATCTTTGTAGTCGTGCACTGGTGCGCAATGGCATTCTGGATCGTACACGGAGGCACGGATTTCTGCATGTCCAAATGGGAGGAGGTTCTCTTCAACATGGTGGTGGGCATAGTCTACATCTTTTGCTGGTTCAACGTGAAGGAGGGTCGAACCCGCTACCGCATGGTCATCTACTATTTTGTGGTGCTCGCCGAAAACACGGTGCTTACTTGCCTGTGGTACGCCTACCGAGACCCAATCACCACTGACTCCTATGCAGTGCCGGTGCTCTGCGGAGTTTACCTAACCTTCGCCTCAGGGGTGGTTTTCATGGGCATCTATTATGGCTTCCTTCATCCTATGGGACCTAAAATAAGGGTGCTAGCTAGCTCCTGTTGTGCTGAGCTTCTTTGGGGACTTCCGTTACCCCCCGAAGCTGAGCCTATGGCACCCACTCCTGGTCCTAGGGCGTCCCAACCTACTCCCAGTCGGGCTTCCATGGTGGACGACACCACAATGGACACCTGTCTGCCTGTATTTCAGGTGCGCTCGCCCGAGCCCACTACTCCCTTGGGCCGATACCGGCCGGAGGGACCTCTGATTAAAATCGACATGCCCAGGAAACGCTACCCAGCATGGGACGCACACTTTGTGGACAGGCGGTTAAGAAGGACAATAAATATCCTCCAGTTCATCACGCCGGCGACTGTCGGGATCAGGTACAGGGACGGCCCGCTGCTGTACGAGCTCCTGCAGTATGAATCGTCCCTGTGATCTTCAATATCCCAGTTTAGTTTCAGATCTGCCACGTTTCTCAAAATGCATGCCATTTTGGTTTCTGTATAAGCGACGAGTGTAAGCATTAAGCATTGCACTTTTTTTCTTTTACATGAAAAGCCTCCAGAAGATGTGTATATATTTTGTATGTATATACTGTCTCTTTTTTAATAATATCTGTTAAGAGATATGTCCCTATGAAGGGATATGTATGCGTCATGGTGTTTACAGCCAGCGGAAACCATTACATTGGAAGAATGGAGATCGGTTGACCACATCAACACCGCCTTGTGTTTTCAACATTTTTTTAATCTGTGTTAGCTTAGTTTCACAACTGTGCAAGTCAATAATATCAGGCTACGTCTACACTAATCCGGATAAATTTGAAAATGGCGTTTTCGTCTAAAAATGCTCCATGTCCACACTATTGTTTTCAATTCTTTCCGGAAAAAATGATCATCCACTCTAAAACGACTGAAAACACTTTTGTTCATGTACTGCACATGTGCACAGACAAAAGATGCTTTTAACTGCATCATATCCGCCTGCTGTTTATTTACTTTCCGTCTCTTTGAAACGTCTTGGCAAAATGTCGCAACTGTGGTTTGCTTCCGCCGCTGAACAACAGCTCCCAGTAAACATTCTGTGTCCTTTAAAGAAAGGCAATATGGAGCATCTACAAACTGACGTTAATCTTTAATAAAGCTGTCAAAACATCTGCTTTACAATGTCGTCCACCACATTAGCTAAACATGACTAAAATGCGTCATCGTTTTCGAAAGCCTCCGTTTTCGCAATCCACACTACAACAAATAAACGCCATTTTCAAATTCATCCACTTTGTACAGCGTTTTTAAAAACGTTTTCATTTCCTAAAAACGCTGTCTCAGTGTGGACGGAAGGCTCAAACGGAGATAAAAATAAGAAACGAAAAGTTTCGTTTTTAAACGAAAACGTATTAGTGTGGACATGGCCACAGTTTGATGTTCATCAAACCTCACCTGCTGTAACCCTAAATATTACAACGTAATCTCACGACAATTTGATACTAGGCATGGGTCGGTATAAGATTCTGACGGTATGATAATCGTGGATAAAAATATCACGGTTTCACGGTATTGTGATTACTGCTCTAAAATATATCTGGGTAAAAAACAAAAACTTTTCCCCCTTTGAACACGATATATTTTATTTTGAGAAACATTTAAAATATTTTGGAGCCGTAAACATGTCAGGCTAAATAATTCAAATGAATCATTGACTTCTGCTGTCTTCATTAGTTTTGAAAACACAGATTTCTTGACAATTTAATATGGCATCTTTGGATATCTTTTCTGCTGGACACACTGTTGTCGGTATAGCAGAAAATTTGGGCGGTTTTAAAACCTTGACTTTTCCAAACCGCGATATACCTTGAAACAGTTATCGTCCCATGCCTAATTTGATCATTTTTAATTTAGTGGCTAATTCATATTAATTTGTACAATCTCATTCGTACATTTTTAGTATGATTTGCTCATCCGCCAATGAGGGGTAGGTTTAGGAGTGGGGTTTGGGGGTATGCCTCCTTTTAAAAATCGTATGGATTTATACGAATTAGCCACTTTTCTGACAATACGTTAAATAGTTACATTTGAATAAGAGAGTGTTCACAATTTCGGTGATCTGCATCAGCAATGCAACAGAAATTAACATACATTCAATACAATTTGTTGAAATTTGAGGAAACTACAGTAGAGCGATTTGCTGCCCATTTACACTGACCCCTGCTGGCGAGAATCTACTTCCTGTCAGACAAAATCCAAGCGGCATTCATTGTCTGTTGGCCTTAAAATCTGTATTTAGCTCGTTAATGTGTCTTGATTATTGTATTCGTTAAGTTTTTTTAAAGAAATACCTCATTGACTCTGTATAGCACAGTTCAAATCCATCACACCCTTTGCACAATACTTAAGGCTAATATAAACCATGCACTCAGATCTGTACAGTTTAACGGGAATTATGATTAAAGCGCACAACTTGCGGATGGTTTTGAAGGAACCGTTTCGTACATTGAATAGCACACTGAATTGATGACTTTTCAATTTTTTTGTTTTGCTTTATGGCTGTGTTCACACTGCTAGCCAACTCTGACTTCCAGCTTTACGTTTGGGGTTTATTTATTTATTTTAATAATGTAATGTTGTTTATAATATACAGTTGAAGTCAAAGTGATTAGCCCTTCTCTGATTTTTTTTTGGTTCTTTTTCAAATATTTCCCAAATGATGTTTAACAGAGCAAGGAAATTTTCACAGTATTTCCTATAATATTTTTTCTTCTGGAGAAAGTCTTATTTGTTTTATTTCGACTAGAATAAAAGCAGCTTTTAATTTTTTTAAGGTCAATATTGTTACTGTTATTTTTTTCGATTGTCTAATTCAGGAGGGCTAATAATTCTGACTTCAGCTATATTTTAGTACGTTTTCCAACTACAAAAATGTAGTTTTCAATATCTTATTTAAATTATCTTATTAAATTGTTATTATCTTATTATTTATTAAATGTTGTGTTTTAAACTAATTTTCAATGATTCAGTGATTGTTCAATGGGACTAATTACACACACACATTAGCAGAAGTCAGATTCAGTGTGAACATAGCCCGTGTATTATCAGAAATAAGCACAAAAACAATCCTTAACAAGGTGGCGTTGTGTGAACGGTCCTCTCCATTATTTCAACCTCTTTTCGAGCATTTAGACTGCATCACATATACCTGTTGTTCGTCTATTGTCGTCATCCAAAATTCCAAGTAATAAACTTGTGAGGTGCAGAAATGTGGCCTCGGTTCTCTGAGGAACCCTGGCCCACATATGTTTTCCTATAATTGTCCGTTTTTTAATGTTTGATTTTAAGGTGCAACAAAGATGCTAAGCTAATGGCATTTGAAGTTATCTTTGCCTGAATATACCTGAGTATATTTACACAAGTAACCGCGATAGGAGGATTTTGCGATCGTCTTGAGAAGAGGATGATAATTGCCTCAACTTGACAGGGCTTGCTGTCACTGGCAGCGTGAAAATAAAGCCAAATCACATCCTCTACTGTAACAATCTCTCTCTTTCTCTGCTATTGGTGCACCCGGCCGCCTGTCAAGCTCATGCTCTTTGCTGATTGGTGCTTTTAGGGAAGCATTTATTTCTTCATTTCTTTCTTAACACATGTGCAATCAAGTTTTTTGGTGCTATACTTTAGAATATTTTGGATTATTTTGCCATGTGAATATAGAATAGATCTGTGCAATTATTAAAGATGCTCAAAGTATTTAATAACTGCAAAAGTGTAAGCCCTTTAGAAATAAAACGCACTCATAAATATCTTAAAAGTTATGCGCACTCAAAGAAACTTAAATTTCACCCCGGTTTTTTTTTTGTGCATTTTTTTTGTAGTTTGAAATATTTTCACATATATTTCAGTTCTTTAATTGTCAGCCAATCAGAATCAGTAGTAGGGATGGGCAATATGGTCTTAAAATTATATCACACTATTTTCTGGTATTTATTATATTGATATTACTATTATTATAATATTATTATATATTATATATACTAATTATTATTATTATTATTATTATTGTTACTATATATATGAGCAATATCACACAAGTATCAGTGTGATATGGTTGTATATCAGCACTGGTGGGCGGCGTGCGTTGGCTTAAGGCCGCAGGCGATATACAGCCACATCGCACATCGCTACGAGTGTGATATTGCGTTTATACAACAGTTTGACGGCACATTCGTGTATATAAAAAAGAAAATCAAACACGGAGAGGCTCAAAAACACGTTTGTATGAGGAACTACTTTCTTCTGTCATTCATTTACATCTGGAGCTGACGTCAGAACAGCAGAAACCGTTGCCAGTTCACAAACGTTACTTTAGAGCTAGTATTTGAATGATTCTCTAACGTAATGTCTAAAGTGATGACAAAACGAGATTTTGCTCACATTTTAAGATTATAGGGCTGAACTGCATGAAATGGCATCAGTCTACAGAGATTTCCCAGTATTTCTCTGTTGAAATCGGGATATCACAATAATTAACCCTAAAAAAGCCAAAGCAAACACTACCAGATTACTATGGTATAAATACAGCACTACAACGTACAAAAGAGAGAGATCCACTTAGAATGTCACTCACCTGTTTAATAATGATTTGATCAGCTGTAGTGTGAAATTTACCGAGTTTTTCCTCCCCTAAGGACTTATTATGCGGTCTGTCGCCATCTTGTGATGGAACGTCAACCGTCTTTGCTCTGCTCAATGACAGGCTGATATAAAAATAAAATAGGCACTGTCCTTATACATAAACTGCAAAGCTGCAATCCAAACAACTACATTCTCACCTAAAAAAGTCTCAAAAGTACACTATGTTGTCCAACAGCTGCAATATTTGTCAAACTGTAGTGAGTTTATTGATCTGCTGTCACTCTATGTGGGCGGAGTAATACACAAGGGTGAAGAGGCTGGACGAGTGCTGTTATTATGGGAATATTGCACGGCTATCAGCCAATCAGATTCAAGAACCAGACAGAACTGTTAATATTAATATTATTTTATACAATATTCATATTGATATTAATAATGATGATATTATTTATGATAATTCATATGTGTCCACTGAGAGACAAAAAAGTCCTGTATCTTTGTGTTCATTTTAATCTTTATGTTTTACAACAAAAAAAAGATCTTCAAATATCTTAAAGTATGATTTCTTCTTTATTCAGTGATATTAAAACATGTCTGTTCACACAATCGAGTTATTTCAAACACTTGACTGCTGTTGTGAAAGGAGTTTAGAGTGAAAGTATGTCTGTAAATGTATTTTTTGTGAACAGGCTCAAACATGTAAAACTATTGCTCACGTACTACTGTAAAACTACCACAGACCAATTCTTGTTATTACGATAAGTCAAAATTTTTATCGTGGGGATAATTTTTTACCAGTATATTGCAAACGATGAGATATTGCCCATCCTTACCAAGTAGAATAAAAATAAACCGCTCTCACAAACATTGAGGTAAAATAGTTCATTTTAAATCAGCCAAAACTATTTTAATCAGTATTTTTGTATTAGTGACATTTAAATGTTATTACAATCATTACATTTTCTGTCTTTAATGTTTTTTTTCCATTAAGCTCATGCATAGCAGTGCATCTTGGGGTAGATTTATCTGCTGATTTGGCCAAAAGAAGTTTCTAAATCCATAAAAGATCATTTGAGTACAAAATATACTTATTCTACTTAAAATTTTCCAGTTCCATCCAATTCAATGAGGATGTAATTCAGAATTTTACTAGCATTAAAATTCAATGTTAGGGTAAAAATACTGGAACTCCCCTATAATATTAGACATGCAGAATCTTTCAAAGAATTTAAAGTATCCCTGAAGTGTGTGTGTGTGCGCGTGTGTGTGCATTTATTGTTTTTTTTTGTATTGGTTTTATATTTACAATGTTTTTGGCTTCACTGTAAAAAAAAATGCTGGGCACTCAATCGATTTGTGTTGGGACAACATGAAGAAATTAAGTTAACTTGTTAATTCTTACAAATTTAAGTGGATTGAACATAAAACAATTAAGTTGTCCTAACGAAATATCAAGAATTGTGTCATTTCAACTCATTTTAATTAAGTAGTTTGAACAAGCAACACAAAATACTTTTTGAGTGCTTTTTTTTTATCTTCTGCATAACTGTTTTTTGTGCTATCCTTGCATTTTTTTAAGTGTAAAGCGCTTTGATAACTAAGTTTTAAAGGCGCTATACAAAAATAAATTATTATTATTATTAAATGCCATTTTATGAAGTAAGCCACATGATCTTGAATTATGTTGCATGCATTTTTTTTCAATGCAAGATTTGCACAGGCCACTAAAACAAAAATAACTTGGACACCAACATTATCTCCAATCTCATGGCCTTTGCTTTTCACACAAATTCATCAGTATCATCAATATGAGCAACCCTGAAGCAGCGCAGGCTTGGTGCACCACATCAGGAGATCACATATTACACAATGTGCCTGCTTTAATCCTAACAACCAGATGCCATACAGGTGCATCCAGCAGGTGAAAAGGGTTCTTGCCAGGCTGGAAAAAGAGCTCCAGAATAACTACTAATGGGGTCTATGAGCACAGACTTTTAATTTTCAGGCAACCAGCCCAATCGCTTCCGGTAAACTGTCTTTCCATTACAAAATCGCCACGTTTGAGATCTGATTTCTTGAAAAATCTGTGATCTTCACTCCCTGATTAATATACGATATAAAGTGGGTCTCAGACCGGACATGAAGCACTGCATTCAATTCCATTTTTCCCCGCCATGTCTTTAAAATCAGAAAAATTATTTTACCCCAGTATTTTCAATGGAGTTTCTGCGCTCGCCTGGTGCTCCTGACGGCGCTTGTGTTTAAACTGCTTTTCATCTCGTTTTGCGCTTGTACGACTAAACGAATGCCTACGTTTATTTAACTGAATGTATTTCAAATACATTACAATGTCAATGCTGTAAAAGGAACCGTGTAAAATTGATAATAGTCACATTAACCTTTCACCAGAAGTTTACCGTTGGCTGAAAAACACTAGCTGTGCATATACTCCATTAGCGTGTTTTCCCCCTCAAACATTCTGGTTGGATTTTCCCCAAAGCTCTTGTTTCTCCTGGTTGCTGCTAGCCCTTCCCTCACATATATAAAGTGTGGCTCAGGTGTATTCTGGTGCAGATATTCACATTTTAGATTTCCCTGCAAATATAAATCTACTAGTAGTAGGTCATTCTGAGGTGTTCCTCCTCCAGCGTTCATTTCGTGTTATTTTGATTTCGCTCATCCACAGCGTTCTGGATCACTGTTGTTTGCTGGAGAAACTGCATCTTTCCATCATTGCGTTATTATTAGGGTTGTTCCGATACCGATACTAGTATCAGAAATACTTGCCAATACTGCAACAATTCTGGTATCAACAAGTATTTGAATCGATAAACCGATCCAATACCATCTTTTTAAATGAGGCATATGCCTGCGAGCTTTGCTTAACACTGTAAACCCGGGCTGCATCCGAAATTGCATACTTTTATACTATAAAGTATGCTAAAAACAGTATGCGAGCCGAGTAGTATGTCTGAATTCATAGAATTCAGAAAAAACTGTATGCAAGAAGTACCCGGATGACTTAAGGCTGATTTATACTTCTCCGTCAATGATCGCCATGACCCACGGTGCCTGCCTTGCGCGTAGCCATGCATTTATACTTCTGCACGCTGTTTGTGTAGCTCTGCAATAACACTTCTGAAATGCTAGCTGGCAGCAGGTTTTTATGTTCCTCTGTGTCGAGTTTCTTCATGGGTGTTTTGTTTTTTCTGAACACTACAAGTAGCTAAAACTCGCTCATTCAGAGGCGGGAACCGGCAGACGTGCAACAACTTTAATCATAAGGTAAACACAAAACAAAAGTTTCCATCTGGAGCTCCTTCACGGGACTTGACAGTTGTAAACAATGGCTCTCAGCACCACCCACGCTCGTCACCGCTACCAAGCCGACCAATCACAGAGCTTGTGTTATGCGTCGTTGCGACATGTAGTTCCATTTTTGAGAGGTGGCGTCAGCCACGGGGAGGGCTATGTGACCACACGAAGGCTGCGCCAGACCATACGCGTGCGCTTGATGCAGAAGTATAAATCAGCCTTTACTACTTCCAGCAAGATTCTGAAGTGCGCATCCGATGCACGCTACGCTATCCCATGATGCCCCGCGAGAGTATTCTGAATGGGAGTGAAGCGACGCAACTGACGAGGGTAGGTCATGTGATCATGACAAAATGGCGGATGTAGTACGTCCGAGTTCCGTTCATACTGCTCACATTCGTACTGTATAGAACAGTGTATAATTGTTTTCATTTTACTATGTTTGATTTGTGGCTGAGCTTGTTTCAGTAAAGTACAGTAATATTATTGTTTATGATAATAAAAATGTCAGATAATAAATGGAAGCACACCGTAAATTAATTCTGTCAGTTTATACAGGGCTAGTTGTAATATACACAACTGCTTCTACAGATGCACGCTCAGGTATCGGTTCAGTACTCTGTATCGGCCGATACCCTGAGCTCAGGTATCGGAATTGGTATCGGAAAGGGAAAAACGGTATCGGAACATCCCTAGTTATTTATTTTTATTTTTTAGTTCTGTCAGAGTGTGTTTTCATGGCCTCCCAGATGTGCCGTATGTCCATTGGTGCATCTCCGCTCATGCACACATCTGTGCTGTGAATATATCGGGCATCTGTCGGCGTCTTTTACAGGTGCTCAAACACTGGTGCTTCTTTCTGAACAAGCAGTGAATGTTCCAGTGCATTGATCACATGTTGAGTTTAAGGTTTAGAAACATAGCTTCCACTGCTGAGGACTGTGTTTTGAAACATTAATCAAGAAGACCTCAAATATTACTGTTGAACCCTATTTGAGATGATATGTGTGAAATCAGAATTCGTTTTTTTTTTTTTGTTTGTTTACTCAGGCATTTGATTTTCCTCTGACAGACTTGAATATGTCAGATTGAACATATTTATAAGCTGTCGTCAGAGAAAGCAAGGGCTTCCTTGATATGGACAGAAAATTGACAGTATGTGTTCAGTTATTCATAAAGATATGTGTATTTTTGCATTAGTGCGCTAGAGCCTACACTCTTAAAAATAAAAGTGCATTTGTTGGTTCAGTGACACTCTGGTGTTGTTTTTTGGTCATTGTAGAATTTGTAATTATTTATATGGACCAATAATATTTGTAATAACATTTATTTCGATTTTCAGTAACATTTATCTGCAATACTTGGAATTTTGAGATGATTACATGCAAAGAATGGCTCATTGGAAATATGTACCTCAGCCTACATTTTTGCGAAAAGTAAAATATGTGGCTTCGGGTACATTTCGTTGAAAGTTTCTTATGACAAATCCACTAGATGGCGCTGTCTACATTTTTGCAAATCTGAA
>CAIGQV010017386.1:28593164-28605877 GCA_903798115.1 Danio jaintianensis
ATGACAAATCCACTAGATGGCGCTGTCTACATTTTTGCAAATCTGAAGTACGTTACTTAGGGTAGGTTTCATTGCACATTTCAGATGACAAATCCACTAGAGGGCGCTGTCTACATTTTTGCAAATCTCATACGTTAATTAGGGTAGGTTTCATTGCACCTTTCAGATGACAAATCCACTAGAGGGCGCTGTCTAAATTTGCGGATCTGAAATTTTGTTGTACGTTTCAGATACATTTCCTTCATTTATACATCCACAAGTAGTCGGGGCTGGTCATAAGGGATCCCCCAGTCCAGCAAATCACTGACCCTTTTGCTAAACCCAATCAATGGTGTTTTCAAAACCCCAAACATGAGAGAAAAGTGCACTGCGGCCACATAGTTTTACCTTGATTTAATCTTTTGTGGAAGTGTGCTTCACTGGACTTGAACCAGAGTGCTCTGCATTTGTTTGGTGTTTTACAAAGAACTGTGCGAAAATAATCCGCTATTTGTCGATAACATGTCCCTGTAAATATCATTAGTGTGAAAAGGAGCTTCATAGCTTTCATTTTTTCCAGCCGAATGCATGTTTAAGCACTTTTTGGGGGGGTTTCATAGAAATGTAGGGTGAAATTAATATTTCCAATGAGCCTGTGTTGAGAATGAAAGTTGGTCGAAATAGCACAAAATATCTATAATTGACTTTTTTTGTTTTCCTGTCAACAAAAGCATTACTCCTAAATAAAAAAATACCAGAGTGTTTTCACTGAACCGAAAAAGGATCCTTTATTTTTAAGATTTGAAGGGATTTTCTGTGAGATGGCATCTGTTATGATGCCATTATGAATTTTCATTTGCCATTACTCCATTTTTCACCCATTTATGTTACCCTGTGGTGCCTTATAACGTCGGTGCTTCAAACCGCCAAGGCAACCAGTTCAGCAAACAACAATGCCAGTAATATTTCTTTCTTTTTTTTGTTCTCCAAATGTGCCAATGCAGTAAATGGAACTGTACATAGAAACATGTAACATAGCAACACAAAAGAATGATGACGTAAACATTCCAGCGTTGCCATGGTCTTGCGGACGCTTTTGGTTTTGACTGCATTGGACCAGACGGCTCACAGATGGCGGTGAAGCAGTACTAGACATCGGCCTTATGAAAAATAACAGAATAAACATGTTTTTTTTAGTCGAACGTTTGGGCTAGTGTTCATTTCTGTATGTGATGTCCACTACTGCTTCACCAGTGTGTTAATAATATCTCCAAGGTGCTAAAACTAAACCATATTTTGTATATTATGTATAGATTTGTTCTTGTAAAGCCTTACCTTGTACTGATCGATGCATCAGACTGTTCATCCCAAAAAATATATATATATATATGACAGAGCTTGTATATATGATGTACAATAGAAATGCATATTTGTTGTAACTGTATGTACAGATGAACATGTTTTTATCTCTGTTGTTTTGTTTTTGTGGGAACTGCTTGATGAATATGATATTGACATTACAGTGTTGCTTATGTATAGAATGTTTCTGGTAACCCTGTAATGCCACATTAGCAGTTAGAGTAGGTGTTTTCGTGTCCTTTTAAAGTCTCCTTGGCACTGAAATATTAGAGGATGAAATGTTTTACTTTTTTTTGTTTGTTTTTCACACAAATATGTTCAACTAAAATGTGTAAATAAGTTGATGCTGTTTTGTGAGAGGAACAGGTTCAAATCTCAATTAGATAATCGCAGTAAATATTCTTACACAGATTCTACTATCACTATACAGTTCCTCAATTCCAGACTATGCAACTTAAAGTATCTGAAATATTTTTGGTTTAATATTTTAATCTTTTGTTCTTGTTACATTAGCATTTCTTGTTTGTTTGTTGACATTTGGACATGCTATGTCAAGTGTATTTGGGCATTTAGTTTTGAAAGGGGTCCTATTATGCTTTTTATACTTTCAATTTCCTTTAGTTTACAATGTTTGAGAAAGAGAAAAGCATGAGAAAGATCTGCAAAGGTACAAAGCACAAAGTTACTCCAAATGGAGTTTGCTGTTTTCTCCTGTTGACGTGAAAGAAAATGTACTTTAATACTCATGACACGCCATCTTGCATGCGCATTTCATGTTTGTGCTCTCTGAAAAAACGTATGTCATATACAGTGGTGTAAAAAAATGTTTGTAAGGGTACTGATTTCTTATTTTTTTTGCATGTTTGTCACACTTCAATGTTTCAGATCATCAAACTAATTTAAATGTTAATCAAAGATAACGCAAGTAAACACATCATGCAGTTATGAAATGAAGTGAAGTGAAGTGAAGTGAGTGAAGTGAAGTGAAGTGAAGTGAAGTGTAGTGTGGCCAAGTATGGTGTCCCATACTTGGAATTTGTGCTCTGCATTTAACCCATCCAAGTGCACACACACAGTTAGTGAACACACACCCGGAGCAGTGGGCAGCCATGCTGCGGCGCCCGGGGAGCAGTTGGGGGGAACGGTGCCTTGCTCAAGGGACTCACCTCAGTCGTGGTCATTCAGCCCACCCCCAATTCCCGCTGGTACCGAGTATCGAACCAGCAACCTTCGGATCACGAGTCCAACACTCTAACCACCAGGCCACGACTGCCCCTTTTTTGAAGGAAAACAAAATCCAAAACCACATAGCCCTGTGTGAAAACATATGATAAATGGAACCATGAAGTCTGCTCTGTACCAAAATATCCTAAAGGAGAATGTCCAGCTATCTGTTAGAGACCTTAAGCTGAAGTGAACTTGGGTTCTGCAGCAGGACAATGATCCAAAACACACCAGCAAGTCCACTTCTGAATGCCTGAAGAAAAACAGATGAAGACTTTGGAGTGGCCTAGTCAAAGTCCTGACCTGAATCCAACTGAGATGCTGTGGCATGACCTTAAAAAGACGGTTCATGCTGGAAAACCCTCCAATGTGGCTAAATTACAACAAACATTCCTCCACAGTGCTGTAACAGAATGTCGAAACCGCTTGTAGTTGTTGCTGCTAAGGGTGGCTCAACCAGTTATTAGGTTTAGGGGAGAATACTTTTTCACACAGGGTTATGTAGTTTTGTCATTTGTTTTCCCTTACTAATTAAAACTTTCATTTCAAAGCTGCATGATGTGTTTACTTGTGTTATCTTTGACTGATATTTAAATTTATTTGATCATCTGAAACATCAACATGCAAAAACAAGAAATTAGTAAGGGGGCAAACACTTTTTCCCACCACTGCACTGTATATAACTGTCATGGCTTTAAAATTGGCAAATGTTTTGTTTGTTGTTGCCTGAATAACTGAGGCACAAGCTGTAAAGGCACTAGCATTAGAAGCGGGTGGGGCCGCTCATTTGCATTTAAAGAGACAGTGTGTGTTTCCACACATAAAGGGGCCTTTACAGCATGATATAATAAGTTATCTGTGAGGTATTTTGAGCTAAAACTTCACAGACATTGTGAAGACACTTGAGAGGGATATTACATCTTGTAAAAAGCACAATATGATCCCTTTAAGGCCTTATAAACATGACTGGTGGAAGAGTTGAAGAGAACAAAATGATCAAATACTATAGTATAACTCTCTATCCATTTTGATTGCGTTTAGATTTACTAGCGAACAAACATATTATTTTATATTATTGACAGCGAATCTGTTCAGTGGAAAATCCAGTGCAATCTAAGCTGTTGTGTATATTACCAGATTTAGTATAAGTTCAAGCATTAATCCAGATAATGTTAGAAAACCTCCGATTTCACATCTGGTGGCTGTAGATTCCTTTCACAAACCAAAGTTGTTTCAAAAATACCCTTTCCGATGATAAATAGTATACTTTTATTGTGGAAAATGATGTTTTCTACTGATCATGTTTAACGCAGGAACGTATTCTTTGGTATCCAAACAGTAGTAAAGTTGCTTTGAGAAGGAATGCCACTTTTATTTGATCCCATATACAATTTATTTGCAGAAAAATTAATAAAAAACTTGTTATACGATAGTGTATAAATATTATATATATGCTGAGAAGCACAGTGCAATATATTTTACCAATATTGATTGTCTAAAGGAACATACAACTGCAGATTTGTATGTTGAATATTTCATAGGTTTTGCTACTCATGTCAGTATTAAATGAAACGCATTAACTGAATATTATGTTTGTTATTACAGATTTTTATTTGCCTAAAAAGTATACACTGTACCAAAAATCTAGGCTTCCACACAATTCATTCATGTTGTCCCAAGGCAAATCGATTAAGTTAACTTAATTGAAGTAGATTGAATCTAAAACAATTAAGTTGTCCCAAAAAGTATCTCAATAATTGCTCATTTTAAATAAGTAGTATGAACAAGCAGCAAAAATATATATTGTTTTGAGTGTAAGAACAGCACAATAATGGGTTTCTGCTATCGATTTGAAAGTATGAGTCATTTAAATAATCGATCGCCCCCAAAAGACAAAAGTGTGACGTACAATAGTACATGAACGTTTCGATTTCACCGTAGCCTTTGAATTATATTGGGACTTGCGTACTTAAATTGTATTTGTAACGATTAAATAACTACAGGTTATTGTTTGGATCAAGTGTTTTAGCTCTCTTATGGCCTCAAACAAATATTCAGGTTTTTTGGCGAGACGTGGATTGTGGTTTTTCACGTTTTCTGCCGAGTGAAGTCTCCACCTACTTCATAATGTAATATAAAGGAGTTGAATTTCATGCAACACAATGTAGTCGTCCGGAGCAGGAACTGTCTGAGGTCTAAAGTGTGTGGCGTGTTAATGAACGTCTCTGTTGTATGTGTTTATGAATCATAGATTTTTGCTATTTGCATCCTTGTGGAATGTGAAATTGAATGTTTCGTGTGTTTCTGTATCAGTCTGTACTGAAAGTCAAGCACATCTGAACTCCAAACCGGCTGGTAAAACATGCAGGGAATGTTAGTTTTGACGCTTCGAGTTTATTGTATCTTTGATTTTGTAATGCGAGAATTGAGTTACAGTATATACAGTTGAAGGCAAAATTATTAGCTCTCCTGTGATATTATTTTTTTAATATGTGCAGATTTCATTCATTCATTAATTTTCCTTCGGCTTAGTCCCTTTATTCATCAGGGGTTGCCACAGCGGAATGAACCGCCAACATACAGCATATGTTTTACACAGCGGATGCCCTTCCAGCTGCAACCCTGTACATCCATACACACTCATTCACACTCATACAACTGCGGCCAATTTAGTTTATTCAATTCACCTATAGCGCATGTGTTTGGACTGTGGGGGAAACCGGAGCACCCGGAGGAAACCCCCACCAACACGGGGAGAACATGCAAACTCCACACAGAAATGCCAACTGACCCAGCCGGGACTCCAACCAGCGACCTTCTTGCTGTGAGGCGACTATTAAGCATAATATTTTTTAATAAGTAATTTCAAATTGCTAATTTATTTTGTCTTTGACATGATGACATTACATATTTACTAGTTATTTTGCAAGATACTGCTGTAGTATTTAGCTTAAAGTCCAATTTAAATGCTTAATTAGGTTACATAGGCAAGCCATTGTACAACAGTGGTCTGTTCTGTAGCCAATCAGAAAATAATATATTTCTAAGGGGCCTAATATATTATCCCTTAAAGATAATAATGAAAAAAAAACGTATTTTAATCATGCAAAGCTTAAATAATTAAGACTTTATCCAGGAGATAAAATTATTTAATATGTGGGAAACAAAATGTTGGTAACACTTTACTTGAAGGGGGTGTTCATAAAGACTGTCATGAATCCTTTATAATCATGACATGGCAGATATTATGCATGCCATTAAGTGTAATTTGCCCAGTTAAGACATTTTAAAGCAGTGTTTCTCAACCACGTTCCTCAATGATCACCAGCTCTGCACGTTTTCCGTGTCTCCTTAACCAAACACACCTGATTCAGATCATTAGCTCATTAGCAGAGACTGAAAGACCTGAAATGTGTGTGAATGGTGGTCCTCCATGAACGTGGTTGAGAACCACTGTTTTAAATGCAAAGATGACATTGTTTGTTATGATATAAACAAATACATCACAACCAGTCTTCATCTTTGTCATGACAAATTGACTTTACCAAGACCGAGACATTACAACAAAACTTGTCTTAAATCTGTCATAAACACGATTGTCATGAGGCATTATAATTGTGTCATTAATATTTTTTTTATCAGGTTTTCAGTGGAACAAACTGTTGTTATTTATTAAGTGTCATTACTCATTTTTAACAGCGTCATTAATATTTAATGACATTTTAATGACAAATTCAGCTTGTACCACTGTAGCTGAGATCATACTAAATATTAGTGACACTGTTATAAAATCCATGACATTTATAATGGCTTCATGACAATCATGTTTATGACTTTTTGGTTGTCTTGGTAATGTCAAGTTGTCATAACAAATAATGTTATCTTTGCAAATGACACTTAATGACAGTTGTTATAAGCATGCATAAGGTCTCATTCACATTCATGACATGTGTCGTCATGATTATAAAGGTTTTATGAACACCCCTTCAAGTAAAGTGTTACCAAAATGGCTTTGTTATGTTAAACACTGCTTGGGATATATATATATAAAAAAATAAATAGTTAAAAAGTTGGAGGATGGCTAATAATTTTGCCTTCAGCTGTACGTTAAGAGAACTTTCTGGGTTCAAAATGGTTTATTTCTATATGGACAGTTTGTGTGGCATTTCTGTCAATTAAAGAAAATTATTTGAACTCATTGGTGTTGTATTAAAAATAATATCCTCTTTCCTGAGCTTCTCCTGGGTTTATAATGGAAGTGAATGGTGTCTGAGTTTTAAAAAACACATCCATAATTCCATCTCTATACACTACCTGACAAAAGTCTTGTCACCTATCCAAGTTTTAGGAGCAACAAATAATAATAACTTGACTTCTAGTTGATCATTTGGTGTCAGAAGTGGCTTATATGAAAGGCAAACGCCTCTAGATTACGCTTATTTTACCAAAATAAAATATGATCATGCCTTGATTTTTAATTATTTCATTAGGACAGTAAGGTCTGACTTTGCTTAGACAAAAGTCTTGTCACTCAACAGAAATAATGTACAGTATAGCATATAAAGTCATGGTGCAGTGGAAAAAGAATGAATATTGTGTCTGACTCCCATGAGCTTGTAGGACTGCATCCATACATCTCTGCAATGACTCAAATCACTTATTAATAAAGTCATCTGGAATGGAAAAGAAAGCGTTCTTGCAGGACTCCCAGAGTTCATCAAGATTCTTTGGATTCATCTTCAATGCCTCCTCCTTCATCTTACCCCAGACATGCTCAATAATGTTCATGTCTGGGGACTGGGCTGGTCAATCCTGGAGCACCTTCACCTTCTTTGCTTTCAGGAACTTTGATGTGGAGGCTGAAGTATGAGAAGGAGCGCTATCCTGCTGAAGAATTTGCCCTCTCCTGTGGTTTGTAATGTAATAGGCAGCACAAATGTCTTGATTCCTCAGGCTGTTGATGTTGCCATCCACTCTGCAGATCTCTCGCACGTCCCCATACTGAATGTAACCCCAAACCATGATTTTTCCTTCACCAAGCTTGACTGATTTCTGTGAGAATCTTGGGTCCATGCAGGTTCCAATAGGTTTTCTGCAGTATTTGTGATGATTGGGATGCAGTTCAACAGATGATTCATGGGAAAAATCTACCTTCGAGAAAGTCGAGTTATTATTTGTTGCTCTTACAACTGGGATTGACGACAAGACTTTTGTCAGGTAGTGTACTTCGGATTGCTTTAATTAATGCTTTCATTAATCCAAATGAGTCGTATGGATTATTTTTATGATAGATGGATGTGTTTTTTGGAGCTTTAAATACTCGAGCACCATTCACTGCCATTATAAACCCAAGAGCCGGGAAATTATTAAATGTAACTCCATGTTGATCTGAAAGACGAAAGGCATATAGGATAACATATAGAAGGCTGAGAATAATGAAATTATGGAATAATGTTTTGGGTGAACGGTTGCTTAAAAAAATAATAATAATAATAATGGTAATAATTTTTATTTTAGTAGATATTGCCTTGGAAACTCATACACATATATACATTTATTTATAAATATGTCTAGATTGTAAAAAATATATATAGAGAGAGAAAGAGAGAGATATTCAATTGTCAACTAAGAAAAAAAGATTATTTTATTATTATGTATTTTTTAAACATTATTTTAAATATTATTTAATATATATTATTATATTATATATATTATATTATTCTATATTTTTTCTAGTTTTTGAACTAAAATAATGTAATTTTACCATTTTCTGTGTTGTCCTGTGTATTTAAAATGATTAAAAACACATTTGAACGCACCCTTATTTTAGTTATTAATAATAAACATACACCACCATTACATTTCTTTGTGACGAGTTCAAATATTTTTCTAATGACTTTCCGACATTGAGTATGTTTACATGGACACGAATAATCTGATTTGAATACGATTAAGACAATACTCTGATTAAGAGTCTAGCATGTAAACAGCGATTTTTGATTAATTCAATCCGATTGAGGTCATAATCAAACTAAACAGAAATCGGATTAAGACGTGTGGAGTATGCTGATTTTAGTGGCATTATTGAAGTGCAGTACAGACATTTAAACACCGCAATCAAACTATTACCGTCGTGTAGGATTTTTGCCGCATTTTGCGACAGGATTGTTGACACACACACGGCTGTTTGCACTATTCTCTGCACCTACTGAGTCAGTAAAGAACCACAGACACACACATCGTGAAATGCGGAATCAAATTCCATTAAAACAACACTCTTCCAGCAGTTCATACTCGCATCCAATATCTCATTTGTCACGGGGGGCATGCATGAAATGTTCCTGAATGAAAGTGAAACTGCCAAACTGCAGTTAAAGTCGACAAATTAAAAACAAAACACCTGAAATTACATGAAACTCCGGAGGAAAAGTGGATAGCGTAGAGATGACGTTAATCGAATTATGTGCTATGACATGTAAAACAAGATCATGAAAGCAACATTCAAAAAGCAACTCATGTCAACACCTTAATCATATTATTGTCTTATTCAGATTAAGGCAATTAATTTAATTACTGACGTCCATGTAAACGTAGTCACTGTCAGAAGAACTTGTTTTGAACCTGGAATATTTCCTAATAATATTATTTATTTGTGGATTTTTCTATTTGATTTCCAGCTTGTTACTAAATTTCTCACCACTGAAATTCTCAATAAGGACAGAGCATTATCACTTTTATGAGACCAAACATAACTTACAGACATTATTTCCCCTTTAACCATTTATTAGTGGTTAAAAGTACCAACATACTGCAAATCTGACATCTAAATAGTCAATAAAGAAGGATTGTATTGGCTTACCCATAAATGTCTTTGTAAAGAAATTCTCTTACTTGAAAGCTAGTTTAGCAGTTAGTCATCTGGTCAGGGTTTACATTGGAAAAGTATGTGTTTGGGTTATGTTTTTTGTTTACTCGTCAGACTGATTATAGTTTATTTTTGATCGGAACTATGGATTGTATTAATGTTAAGTGCGTTTATTCGAAAGTTAACATGGATTTAAGAGCTGTAGGTATACGTACGTTTTCTAATTTTGTGTGACGTGTTGTCTAAACATGTACGGATACAGAAAAAAAATATATATTATGCTTTAGATATCTGACTGTTTCCATTTGATATGAAATGAAAAAAATTGTCTGTGTTTCAGTAGCTTTTACGATATTATATTTTTAAATATACATATATAAATAATAAGAAGGCCAGATAAGGATAGAGAAATGAAAATTGTCTGTGTAATTCTGCATGGATGTGCCATAGTTTCAACCCAGGCTCATTCTGATTACGTTCCCCTATATACATTTCTGGAGAGCGCCAAATATGTCCCAGGAGGTGTTTTTTTAAAAAAAGTTTTTGTTTTTGCAAGTCCACCAGAGGCCACTGTGTACGCCTTTTGAGATCTCAAATTTCTCTCGTGAGTGCCATTCAAGCCTGCTGTTCTCACGTAAATCTACCAGAGGTCGCTGTCGACTGACTGTTCGACTGACCCACCCTCCTCCTTCCCTAAACCCAACTGATAGTGTTTTCAAAAGCACCGATTTACCCGCCCACCCACTTCCCTAAACCCAACCGACAATTTTAAAAAGCAATCCAGAAAAAGAAAAGCCCTCGCCTGATTTTTACCACGTTTTCAGATTTTACCACATTCTCACCCTGTTATTTATTTGTTTATTTTATTTTTTGGCTTCTGTTATTTTCTTAGCTGCTTTCTGGAACCGTTCTTCGCCAGACTCGAACCCCGTCGTCGTGGTCAATTCCTCTCTGCGTCTCAAGTCCGCCGACGTACATGGCGAGCTACTGGTCAAACTGGTAACAGTGAGAAAGCCGTCCACATGGAGGTAAGCGGTCAGCTGGTAATTGCGAAAAGGAACGGTGTCATACCGCCCCGTAGCATTCGTTTTAAAGACGAAATGCAGCCATACGTTCCTCTGGCTACATAATTTGCCATCTTCAGAAATGTATATAGGGCTACGCTTTCAGAATGAGCCTATGTTGTATAGTTGATGACTTAATGAGAAGATTCGGGTATATTTACTTACATTAAATTATATATTTTTGTTTTTATTTCGTCTGGTGTCGTTATAATGAATTGTTTGATTCGACTATGTCCGTTTTCTGTGGTCTCAATACTGATTTCATGGGGCTGCTCTTCGATAATCACCAGCAAAAAATTCATAAATAATTTTTTGTTTGTTTATTATTTTCAGTGACTAAATATATTAAAATAACTGCTTTATTTTGCAATATTTGCTTCTTTTCAGTATGAACCTCAAACTGTATTTAAAGGACTGTCATTAGCGGCCACAACACACTTTTAATAGCGTGTAAAAGGCAGATCAGGGTAAACAGCAGTATAGATCATTATTTTCTAAGTATAAATACAGTTATATAGACTTTTTTTGTTGCTTTTTGTATGGATTATTTAGGGAATGTGTCAGATTATACTTTATTTTTTCTCTTTGTTTTAGAAACATGCCATTATGAGTTCAGATCTGTCTGTTCTGTTTCAAATTTTATGCAACATCTACAGTTTTGTTATGAAAAATGATACAAAGCTTATATACGTATATTGTACAGATTCCACAGATGAACAAGAGACAAACGTACACACGGACAGATGCTTCAATTTTTGTATCTTTGTCATTTTAATACAATAAAACGTGACTGAAATGAAACCATGGTTGATTTATTTTCCTATACATGCAAACCCTGAGAGAATAATTGATTGTTTATTGCTGCTATACAACGAGAAAGCATGCTAAAAAACAGCCGATTCGAATGTTATCACTAGATTGAATGGGCATTATCAGCTGATAGATATGGGCCAGTAGGGGCCTTCTGCAGGCTCAGAAGGCTGTTATCATCCATTCACATGGTTAATCAGCTATAGATCACATACTGCTGTGGCCGGAAGTTAACGAGAGTTATTTATATTATTTATTAAATTTCCCATTAATTGTATTTTATTACCGTCTACACCTACCCTAACCCTAAACCCAACTGTCACAGTAATGTTAAAACAGATCTGGATCAGGAGTCTTCTCTATTAGTATAGCTGATTAACCATGTGGATGGATGATAACCATCTGCTACCAGTAGGCGCAGAAGGCCCCTGCTAGCCCATATCTATCAGCTGATAACGCCCATTCAATCCAGTGATAACATTCGAAGCGGGTGTCAAAAAAAAAACGATTTTTAAGGCAAAAGGTGATGATAATGCTGAAAATTGATTAAGGAAATAAATTCATGTTTTTCTGCCTAATTTGAAACATTTTGGGCTTTTTTGTTCCATGAAAAATAAGTTGAAAAGTGCATATTTTTACTGGACGTTTCTTATTGTGTCCTCTAGATGGTGCTGTTTTATTTGAAACCTTTTTATTCATGGAAAATAGGCTTGTGAAGCTTTATCGTGTATAACAAAGCAATAATAATTGAAGGTAATTTGACCAATTTGCAAACAACAGCTGAAAACAGGAACGATTCTGTCAGCTGATTAGCACCTGACTTTTTTTTCAAACCCAAAATACTACAACATTTTGATTGAAGTCAGTTTTGGTTCCTCTTAACAGGTTTGTAATGACCAGTTCCTCTTTCTGCATCACACACACACGCACACACACACAGATTAAAATCCATGTGGTATTTTGCAAACATGGCTTTTAATCTCTGTGTGTGTGTGTGTGTGTGTGTGTGTGTGTGTGTGTGTGTGTGTGTGTGTGTGTGTGTGTGTGTGTGTCATGCTAGCAGTGTGGTAAATCATGTTAGAAACATGTTAGCAGTGTGGTGATCATGTGTTAAATCATGTTAAAAACATGCTAGCAGTGTGGTAAAACATTTAATTTCACTATTTATTTCTAAATAGCGTGTTTCTAGCATGATTTACCACAATCACCACACTGCTAACATGTTTCTAACATGATTTACCACACGACTATTATGTTTCTTGCATGATTTACCATACTGCTATCATGTTTTAACATGATTTACCACATGATCACCACACTGCTAACATGTTTCAAACGTGATTTACCACACTGCTAGCATGTTCTAGCATAATTACCACAGTTACCATGTTTCTAGCATGATTTACCACACT
>CAIGQV010017386.1:28605887-28618008 GCA_903798115.1 Danio jaintianensis
GTTCTGGTCAGAATCCTGGCAGCAGTATTCTGGATGAGCTGCAACTGTCTGACTGTCTTTTTGGGAAGGCCAGTGAGGAGTCCATTACAGTAATCCACCCTGCTGCTGATAAAAGCATGAACAAGTTTCTCTAAATCTTCACTGGAAACAAAGCATCTAATTCTTGCAATGTTTTTGAGATGATAGTTTGCTGATTTAGTTACTGCTTTGATATGACTACTGAAACTCAGATCTGACTCCAGAATTACACCAAGATCCTTGACCTTATTTTTTGTTGTTTGACCCTTAGAGCCAAGGTACGCATTCACCTTGAGAACCTCATCTCTGTTCCCAAACGCAATGACTTCAGTTTTCTCTTTGTTTAACTGAAGAAAGTTTTGTCACACACTGTTCATTTCATCAATGCATTGGCAGAGGGTGTCAATGGGGCTGAAGTCATCAGGCAGTAAGGCTAAGTAGATGCTGAGTGTCATCAGCATAGCTGTGGTAGGAGATTTGGTTCTTTCTCATTATTTGGCTCAGTGGGAGCATATAAAGGTTGACCGGGAGAGGTGCCAGAATTAAACCTTGTGGGACTCCACATGTCATGGGTGTCCACCTCGACCTATGGTCACCTATACTGACATAGTAACCTCTCCCTTCAAGGTAAGATCTGAACCATTTGAGGACCGTCCCAGATAGCCCAACCCAGTTTTCCAGCCTATCCAGAAGTATGCTGTGATCGACAGTGTCAAATGCAGCACTGAGATCAAGCAATACCAGCGCTGTTAGTTTGCCTGAAGAGCACATTATGCTGCTTAATTTCACTAATTAGTATTTTGAATCAAATTACCAATGTATTGCCTTTATTGTGATGTTTATTGCACATTTTTCATATTCTTCCACAAATAATCTGACTTTTTTTGATCCTTCACAGAAATCAGTTTACTTCTGCATCAATACAACAAAAGTAGATGCATATAATTGTGATTTCAGATGGAGTCAAAGGTGTTACCCACATGAAAAGATACTATAGTAATCTTTTAAGCAAATACTAGTGTGTTTTTTACTATACTATAGTAAAGTACTTCAAATAATCCATTGTTGTGATTCTATAATTGCTATGGTAACAAAACAACTACAGTAATAAATACAAATGACCCAACAATGTAGTTTTCTACAACTATAGGGTATATTTGACTACAATACACCACAGTATATACCAAAGTATACTACAGTGCTCATTACAGATTATCAGTTTACTAAAGTTAATACTACGAAATACTTAGTATAATACACTTTCTTATAGTAAATTATGGTTCAAAAACACTTTATTTAGTGTTTAAATTACTACAGTATTTTCATGTGGAACTATTTAAATATCTACCAAGTAAATAGACGTTCCTTAAGGTGATTTTTAAAAATCTTTTATGGGTTGTTTATTCATAAACTAATGACTATCTCCAATATTTGATCCCCTTTACCTAAAGTTACACGGAGTTCGGTGTTGTTTGAGTTTACATGTAAAATACTTTGGTAAACATAATTTTTTAGACTACAATACTTTCTTAAGGAGTGTTCAGTGTTGTGGATTCATCCGCAGTTGCAGCAGGCAGACTTCTTTGTCACGATTTTCTCGTTTTTAACTGGAGCACCGACCTTTAAACCATGCCAGTCATCACGGACGGAGATTTTCCCTTTCTGGAAGTGCTGATATATTCCGGTGGTCAGAGTCTCGAACGCCTCACTGACGTTAATGTTGTCTTTTGTGGACACTTCTAGATATGCCAGCATGTTGAGTTCTTTAGCCAGAGCTTCTCCTTCGCTCTTTCTGACCTCTCTGCACACGGCCAGGTCACTTTTATGAGCCACGAGCAGGAATATCATCGGGTTTGGCTTCACATAATCCAGCACTTCCTGATGCCAGACGGAAACGCGTTCAAACGACTTCCGCTGCGAGACGTCAAACATAAGGATACAGCCAACAGAGTTCCTCATGTAAGACTTACAGATCGACCTGCGGGGGGGAAATAACACAGAAATATATTGTTAAATAAAATAAAAAAAGTTATCATAGTAAATATAATAAAATAGTATTTGAATGGAAATTAAAAGATATCTAAAATGTTTAAAAGCAAACACTGGAATAAGATAGAAAGATAGAAATCTACAGTATTGGGTCATTTGTTTGTATTACTAGTTGTTGTATTACCACGTTAGTTTTTACTAGAGTAAACTGTAGTGTCATTCATTAATTTTCTTTTCGGCTTAGTCCCTTTATTCATCAGGGGTCGCCACAGCGGAATGAACCGCCAACTTATCCAGCATATGTTTTACGCAGCGGATGCCCTTGGGAACACTGGAAAACACCCATGCATTCACACACATACACTACGGACAATTTAACGTATTCAATTCACCTATAGCGCATGTGTTTGGACTGTGGGGGAAACCAGAGCATCCGGAGGAAACCCACGCCAACATGGGGAGAACATGTAAACTCCACACAGAAATGCCACCTGACCCAGCCGAGGCTCGAACCAGCGACCTTCTTGCTGTGAGGCAAGATCGTGCTACCCACTGCGCCACCGTGACGCCCTATACTGTAGTGTATTGTAGCATGATACTGTATATCCTGTTGCAGAAAACTACAGTATTGGGTCATTTGTTTGTATTACTATAGTTGTATTATCACATCGACTATAGAATTACCACAACAAATTAAGTCAAACTATCACATGAAAATAAAATGTTATTGTAGTAAAAAAAAAAAAAAAAAAGTATAATAAAAGTAAAAGATACATAAAAATAAACACTGAAATAAAATTGTTTATCAGCGCACATGAAAACATACTGTAGTAGGCCTATTTATGGTAAATACTGTAGTGTTTTTGAAGAATACTATACGCATTTATATATATTATAGTAGGCTATTTACAGCTTTTTGTTAATAAATCTGCTTACTGTAACTACTGTGAACTGATAAACTGTCATAAATACTGTAGTATACTTTAGTTTTTACTAGAGTAATCTGCGCTTATGTTAGTCTTTTTTTTTTATTATTATTATTCCCGAGGTTTCCATAATCCTGGACCAGGCCGTATTCTGAGCAGCTGCTGTGGTGGTCATGGAGGAGTGGAGAGCTTGAGACTGATTCCTGTAAGACCCCAGTCACAGACGATCCTGAAGGGCCAGCCTGAACACCTGCCGGTGACCTCTCCCAACTGCAGCTTCTCCACGATGGACGTCCAGCGTTCTCCAGCCTCCGGCTCCTAGACTGCAGCTCTGTACAAGACGTTTGGCCATAGGAGAAATGGCCGTGCCCAACTGAGCCTGGTTTCTCTCGAGGTTTTTTTTCCTTCACTTTCGCCAACTGGTGAATTTTGTTCCTCGCCGCTGTCGCCACTGGCTTGCATGGTTCGGGACTTGTGGAGCTGTGCATCGATGGATTTGCTCTTCAGTGTTTGGACTCTCAGCAGTGAAAATTAAACCACACTGAACTGAACTAAACTGAACTTGAACTCTGAAAACTGGACTGACACAGTTTCAATTTACTATAATGTTCTATGTGAAGCTGCTTTGACACAATCTACATTGTAAAAGCGCTATAGAAATAAAAATAAATTGAATTGAAACAGTTAAACGACTGTGCAGAAAGTGACCCACAGCGTGTGTGTTTATCTGAGCAGCACTGACCTGAATCTCTCCTGTCCTGCCGTGTCCCACAGAAGCAGTTTAATCAGCACATCAGGCTCAATCGTCATGTTATGCACCTTAAAATCGATTCCCAGTGGAGACTGACCGGCCTCCTCGAACGTGCCTTCGGTGAAGCGATGAAGAAGAGAGGATTTCCCTACTGAAGAGTCTCCTAAAATCACGATCCCGAACCTGAAGCTCCATGGCACCTGCATGGTGAGTCGCTTCACTTTTAGCCCTCACACACTGAACAAACAGGTTTAAAACACACACACACGCACAGGGAGAGGTCTGCAGAATACACCTTTGCATACACACCTTTCTCAAAACAATAGCATCCTGTCAGAGACATATTTTACTGTTGCACAACGAGCAACAGTATATCTGTGAGAGGGTTTGAGATATGCCGCATGATATTATGAAATATTGGTCACGCCTTGCAATAAGGTTCCATTAGTTAATATTAAAGGGACAGTTCACTCAAAAATGAACATTCTGCCATCATTTACTCACCCTTATTTATATATAATATTTATAAATACCCAAACTACAGTTTGTTTTTAATAGTTTATATTGAAAGTTCGGTCAAAATGTTTAGATCTGTCACACTGAAAATAAAATAAAATAATACAATTTTAAAGGGTCACGAAACACCAAAACACATTGTTTGAGATGTTGACAGTCATATATGTGTCTCACGTTGCTAGAAACACTATTAGGACACATTTATTTCACTAAGAAGTAAAAATTGGTTGTTTTTGCATTGTTTCGAACAAATTCGTTCTTCCGGTTTTGAAGCTGCGTCACGGCCATGCGATCATTGTGTAAATTCCAGTGTGTAGATTGGATGTGTGTACCGGCCGGTACAAAGTGACGTCATTGAGTTTTCAGCATTAATTCATGAGAAAGACTTGGTTCGAACCAATCAGCGCGCTCTATTGTGAATGAGGTGCAACTTCATTAATATGCATGATATAGCTTCGAAGACTGTTCTTACCTGTTACAGTGTTCAGACGGCAGAGAGACGCCACGTTGTGTTGCCAACCGTAATTAAAACAAGTGGAAGAAGAAGAATTGTTCGGAGACATGGGTCGTCAGTGTTGCGTTTATAAATGTGCCGCAACGAAGGTTTTGTTTCCATTTCTCCGCGATGAGAAACCCGTTAATTCTTTTATTCGTTTTCTTTTCGGCTTAGTCCCTTTATTAATCTGGGGTCGCCACAGCGGAATGAACCGCCAACTTAGCCAGCATATGTTTTACGCAGCGGATGCCCTTCCAGCTGCAACCCACCACTGGGAAACATCCATACACACTCATTCACTACGGACAATTTTAGCTTACCCAATTCACCTATACCACATGTTTTTGGACCTGTGGGGGAAACCGGAGCACCCGGAGGAAACCCACGCCAACACGGGGAGAACATGCAACCTCCACACAGAAACGCCAACTGACCCAGCCGAGGCTCGAACCAGCGACCTTCTTGCTGTGAGGCGACCGTGCTACCTACTGCGCAGCCAAACCCAGTAATATGTTTACATATATGTTTGTAAGGAACATTGTTTACCCGAGAGCTTTTCGCATCTGGAAATGGTGAAATCCGGATTTGCCACTCGTCTCCTTTTAAAAAAGATGCGGTTCCAGTTGGTGTTGATTGTCCTGTCTCTACGGATTTGGTAAGTGTGTGATCAATGTTCTTTGTTTATGTTTATTCAGATGGCAAAGTTAGTATCGTCAGCAGTACTCTTTCAGTTTTAAAGACATACCTTAGTCAAAATGATTTAGTTACTAAGTTTACAGTACGCTAATATCACTACAATATTATGGACTGAAAGATCCGCTGTAAATGCTGCTCTTCGAATGTAAACATGTAAACACCTTAATCAAACTATTACTGTCGTGTAGGATTTTACACGCATTTTGTGACAGGATAGTCTATACACACACGGCAGTTTGACGCTATTCTCTGCACCTACCGAGTGTCTGCATCTACCGAGAAATGCGGAGGGTTTTTTTTCTCCCATACGGCGTGCGGTAGCAAAAATTCCATTAAAACTGCACTCTTCCAGCAGTTCCTCGCATCCAATATCTTGTTTGTCACGGGGGGCATGCATGAAATGTTCCTGAATGAAAGTGAAAGTGCCGAACTGTGGTTAAAGTCGACAAATTAAAAATGAACCACCCGAAATTACATGAAACTCCAGAGGAAAAGTGGATAGCGTGGAGACGCAACGACTTTAATCGAATTTTGTGCTATAACATGTAAAACGGGATCATGAAAGGAACATTCAAAAAGCAACTCATGTAAACACCTTAATCATATTATTGTCTTATTCAGATTAAAGCAAATAGTTTGATTACTGATGTCCGTGTAAACGTAGTCACTGTCTATCTCCCCTGCATCTGTGTTTGTGTTGCCGCTGTGAAAATCAGCTGTTGTGCACGTACTGAAACTCCCCTTTTCATGCAAACCCTTCCTTCTTTCACCACTCAACACTCCCACCTAAACAGAGCTGGACTCACCCACTTTCCTGACTTTTTTCAAACTAGAGGTCTGAAAACACCCTGCTGAGACAGGGGGGGTTTCGTGACCCTTTAAAAGAACATTGTAAACACTGTAAACATATAAACATCCTTCTCCCCAAAATAAAAATGACAAATTTTGCAATAAAATATTCACTTTATTGTATAAGAGAGAAATATTTTCTTATGTTTATAGAATTTATGAACTTTGTTAAATACATTTCAAGGAATTGTTTTATTCAGAAAGATTCAGCTCCAGTGTGACAGACCTTACACAGAAAGGCCTAATTAAAATTTTGTCACATTAATATAAAAATGAAAAAATTGAATAAACATTTAGTACATTTCAAGCTACATTTTCCCAAAATTCATTCATTCATTTTCCTGTGGCTAAGTCTCTGTTTTATCAGAGCTCGCCACATCGGAATGAACCGGCAACTATTCCAGCATATGTTTTACGCAGCGGATGCCCTTCCAGCCACAACCCAGTACTGGGAAACACCCAAACACACTCAGTCACACTCAAACTCTATGGCCAATTTAGTTTATTCAATTCACCTACAGCGCATGTGTTTGGACTGTGGGGGAAACCGGAGCACCCGGAGGAAACCCACGCCAACACGGGGAGAACATGCAAACTCCACACAGAAACGCCAAAATGACCCAGGTGGAATTCGAACCAGCGACCTTCTTGCTGTGAGGCGACCATGCTAACCACTGAGCCACCCTGCCGCCCTTTTCCCAATATTATGTCAATATATTATGTATGTTATGTAATATCAAACACAAACAACAGTGTACAAAAGATATATTTAAAGTCATCTTGAAATCTTGATTTACACCAATGCACACTGTAATGACAGCATATACTGATCATTGTGTTTTGTCTGTTGAGTTGAAGAATATCTGAGAAATGCCGTTCAGGAAAATGCTTTCGTCCAGTTTTAGATAGTTGATTAGTAGAATTTAAAATATTTGTATGATGATTTTTTTTTAAAGTGACCGTCATTATTATAATACACATTACATACAGTTGCAATCAGAATTATTAACCCCCCTGAATTATTAGCCCCCCCGTTTATTTTTTCCCCAATTTCTGTTTAACGGAGAGAAGATTTTTTCAACACATTTCTTAACATAATAGTTTTAATAACTCATTTCTAATAACTGATTTCTTTTATCTTTGCCATGATGACAGCACATAATATTTGACTAGATATTTTTCAGGATACTAGTATTCAGCTTAAAGTGACATTTAAAGGCTTAACTAAGTTAATTAGGCTAACTAGGCAGGATAGGGTAATTAGGCAAGTCATTGTATAACAGTGGTTTGTTCTGTAGACAATCGGGGGAAAAAATACAGCTTAAAAGGGGCTAATAATATTGACCTTAAAATGGTTTAAAAAAATTAAAAGCTGCTTTTATTCTAGCCGAAATAAAACGAATAAGACTTTCTCCAGAAGAAAAAATATTATGGGAAATACTGTGAAAAATTCCTTGCTCTGTTAAACATCATTTGGGAAATATATAAAAAGAAAACATTCAAAGGGAGTTTAATAATTCTGATTGCAACTGTATATCATGTATAAAATACAATAACATAGGTTGACTATATTTTTATGTAATTTATTATGAATGTATATCATATTGCTCTGTTATATCCATTTATTTTTTGTTTAAAAGATATTTAACCCTTTTATTTTCCTCCTTTATTTTTGTTTTGAATTTTAAAAAGTCACAAACGCGCTGACTTTTATGGTGATTTTGGTGACATTGAAGAAATTCAATGGATTATTGGAGTCTGTGTGAAATTCTCATTTAAGGCAAATCACATACAGTTAAAGATTTATTATCCTTATTAGCCCTCCTGTGAAGTTTTAATTATTTGTCAAATATTTACCAATATTTATTTAAAGATAATAGTTTTAATAACTAATTTCTAACTTTCTTTTGTCTTTGCCATGATGACAGCGCATAATATTTGACTAGATATTTTGCAAGATACTAGTATTCAGCTTAAAGTGACATTTAAAGGCTTAACTAGGTTAATTAGGCAAGTTAGGGTAATTAGGCAAGTCATTGTATAACAGTGGTTTGTTCTGCAGTCAAATATATTAAAATGTTTATATAATATAATTGCTTTGCATTTTGTGATGTTTTTTTCATTTGAATAAAAATCTATTTTCCATTTATATATTAGCAAATATTTTGCAGTGTTTGTTTGCCGTTTACTGCATGGAATTCCTTAAAATGGAAGTAAAATAACATTGGGCGGTGCGGTGGCGCAGTGGGTAGCACTGTCGCCTCACAGCAAGAAGGTCGCTGGTTCGAGCCTCGGCTGGGTCAGTTGGCATTTCTATGTGGAGTTTGCATGTTCTCCCCGTGTTGGCATGGGTTTCCTCCGGGTGCTCCGGTTTCCCCCACAAGTCCAAAGACGTGGTACAGGTGAATTGGGTAAGCTAAATTGTCCGTAGTGTATGTGTATGAATGGGAGTGTATGGGTGTTTCCCAGTGATGGGCTGCAGCTGGAAGGGCATCCGCTGCGTAAAACATATGCTGGATAAGTTGGCGGTTCATTCCGCTGTGGCGACCCCAGATTAATAAAGGGACTAAGCTGAAAAGAAAATGAATGAATGAATAAGAACATTAATTACAAGTTGATATATATACACAGTGCTCAAATTGAGGGGGGAATGCGGGGGGATGGCATCCCCCTTATGGAAAAAAATGACGAAAAGCATCCCCTTTGTAAAACCACCATCCCCTCTTACCATCCCCTTTAGATTAACAACAGTGTGTGTAATGTAAAACTTATCATACAAATTTAATTAAAATTCTTTATTTATGGTAATTTACGACTTATAAACAACGACGATTGACCAATCAGAACTCAATATTGTAATAAGGCGCCACGCACAAGAGCAATATTGTTCATTGCGTCATTTTGCGCGATTTTCAAAATGTCTAGGAAAGTTCAGACAGTTCTGACGCAACTTTTTGTATTCTTTAAAAAGAAGAGAACAGAAGGTTTGATGTTTAGTTGTTTAATATTATACATGTCTGCTGTACCTGCCGTGCATAACTGCATTTCAGAACAGTTTAGGCGGCTTGACGCGAGTGTAACTTAAGCTGTTCTATATTCACTGTAAAACACAGTTAACAGGGCTTGCTGACATTTACTTTAGCGACCCAAGTTTCACTGTTAATATCTAAGTTACAGCAGATTCTAGGTTCCCTGTTTCTAAAATGAACCGTTATTATTCATTCATTCATTTTCTTTTCGGCTTAGTCCCTTTATTAATCTGGGGTTGCCACAGCGGAATGAACCGCCAACTTATCCAGCATATGTTTTACGCAGCAGATGCCCTTCCAGCCGCAACCCATCACTGGGAAACATCCATACACACTCATTCAAACACATACACTACGGACAATTTAGCTTACCCAATTCACCTGTACCACATGTCTTTGGACTTGTGGGGGAAATCGGAGCACCCGGAGGAAACCCACGCCAACACGGGGAGAACATGCAAACTCCACACAGAAACGCCAACTGACCCAGCCGAGGCTCGAACCAGCGACCTTCTTGCTGTGAGGCGAATGTGCTACCCACTGCGTCACCGTGCAGCCCTGAACCGTTATTATTATCCCTAAAATCAGAACGCAAATGATGTGATGCATTTTTAGAATCACTGTTTGCTCAAATGTTGCTCCGTTTTCTCGAAAACGCTTCCAAACAGCTCAGCCGCTGTACATCACCATACCATGTTTTGTTTATGAATGAATCTTGAGCTTTGATATGAGACAATGATTCAGTCGTCCGTTCAGAAAGACATTAGTGAATGAATCAGCTGTTCGAACAACTCAATTAAATGAATCATTCAGTGACAGACGGAGACCTGACTCCACCTACTGGCGGTTTTAGTTTCAAATCTCATGACATTTTTATTATTAATTTCACTGCATTCATGCCCCCTCCTACGCCTTGTTAAACAGTCAATTTATCTAAATGCTAACTTTGTTTTTTTCTTTGCATCTTTGTTGTGTCAAGAGGAATTCAGTTGATTTAATCTGATTGTAAGATATTCTTCCTGATATTATTTCAGTTTATATAAAAAAAGCTCATGTAGTTGGGCCACATAAGGTAAACAAAGTGTTGTAAATAAAAAGGTAAATTTATAATTAGTCAATCAAACAGTTGCTGGTAGTCAAAGACTTCCATTGTCAATTAATTAATTGTCCCTTTTAATTTCATGTTTTACTTAAAAATGACATGCTTAAGATTGTTAATGGTTGGTGGTTATTTAAAAAAAGGTATTTAAGGTATTTAGGCCTATTTTGTTATCAATTGTGTGTGTGTGTGTAGCTACAGGACACCACCCAACACCCCCCTCACCCCGTACCATCCTCCTTGAAACGTTTTTAACAATACGACCACTGTATTCCAGCTGAGTTAAAAAATAAAACTTTCTCCAGAAAACATTTTACCTTACCTGAAAAAGTATACACATTTCACAGGAGGGCTAATATTTTTTCTCTTCAACTGTATACGGCTGAAAATGTCAATGTCAGAGATCTACACTGTAAAAAATATCTGTAAATTAGCAGTTTTCCGTATTTTGTGTTTCATGTTTTCATTAGATTTTCTTTTTCTCCATTTATTTATGCTTTTGAATTGCATTATGGGACCTTGATCTTTCTTCCAACAACTTGTAACCTTAAAAAGTTTGAAAAAAGTGACTTTTCTGAACATTTTGTTTAAAGGGATATATTGTCTGGGTTGGTGTTGTATATTACGCTACAAAAACCTTGTAATAAACTGGCAGTACATTTTCTGTTATTTTACAGACTTATTTCTTTATATATTATTATTTCTTATACATTATTTCAAACGACTAAAATGTCAATAAAAGTCACTTTGTTAAACTGCAGAGTTGAATTTTCAACATCAAAAGTCGACAGAGCAGAGATCAACATCCCATAATGCAATTCACAACTGTAAATAAACAGAAAACACTTGTGAATCACAAAATACAGAAACTGTTAATTAACAGATATCTTTTACAGTGTAGTCTAAAGTCATTCTCTTTGTATAAACTGTGTCTGTCAGCAGAGGGAGAAGCGGCGGGTGTTGATGTTCATTTTTGTGACCCCGATGACTTTGAGCGGTGTGGACAGGCCTAATCCAGGAGACATGGGCACGTCACATAAATCTGACATGTCATCCCGCTCCTCCAGCTCAAAGGTGGCGTCGTTCAGCATCTTGCGGTGTTGGTTGCACGTTTGCACGATTCTCAGATCGTTAATATCGCTGCGCAAACGCATCAGCTGAAGCGCGAGCTGCTGATCCTGAAGACGCATCTCTATCTGCAAGAGAAACCAGAATAATTACCACTGAATATGTTTCAAATATTTCCCAAATGATGTTTAACAGAGCAAGGAATTTTTCACAGTATTTCCTGTAATATTTTTTCTTCTGGAGAAAGTCTTATTTGTTTTATTTCGGCTAGAATAAAAGCAGTTTTTAATATTTTTAAAACCATTTTAAGGTCAATATTATTAGCCCCTTTAAGCTGTATTTTTATTAGATTGTCTACAGAACAAACCATCATTATACAATGACTTGCCTAATCACCCTAATTTGCCTAATTAAGCTAGTTAAGCCTTTAAATGTCACTTTAAGCTGAATACTAGTATCTTGAAAAATATCTAGTCAAATATTATGCGCTGTCATCATGGCAAAGATAAAAGAAATCAGTTATTAGAAATCAGTTATTAAAACTATTATGTTTAGAAATGTGTTGGAAAAAATCTTCTTTCTTTTAAACAGAAATTGGGGAAAAAAATATACAAGAGGGCTAATAATTCAGGAGGGCGAATAATTCAGACTTCAACTGTATTCCTAAAGAGTTCACCCAAAAAT
>CAIGQV010017386.1:28649192-28665286 GCA_903798115.1 Danio jaintianensis
GACCCAATGTTGGGTTTAAAAAACAGCATTTTTTAAAATTCCGATTAAAGAATCTTGTTTTTGCCACTTGATTAACACTAAAATAAATGATTGATTATTGGAACATAACTTTGGATCAAATATGGACACACAAAATTTTAATTTAATCTATTCTGTTGGGTTTGACCTTATTTGACCCAATGTTGGTAACCTGTTCCTAACCTGTTCCTGGTAACATGTTCCTAAGTTTTTTGCGGGGACAGCTTAATTGTTTTATGTTCAATCAACTTAAATTTGTAAAAATGATTAAGTTAACTTAATCGATTTGTGTTGGGACAACATGAAGGAATTGTGTGGAACCCAGCATTGTTTACAGTGTGGGCTACAATAGAACAAAACAAAAAACATTCTGGGTTGTCTTACTGTAACCCAATTATGGGTCAAATATGGGCAAACCCAAATTTTGTCCACACTGTAAAAAATGAATGCTGCCTAAAAGTTTTTAGATGAATCAAATTAACTTTGTCATGTCAACTTGCATCAGTTAAACTGACTAAAAATATGAAGTTAAACTTTGTATAACTAAAAATATTCGGTTGAAACCTGCACTCTAAAAAATGCTGGGTTATTTCATCCCAAATTGGGTAAAATATGGACTAACCCAAACATTGGGTTAAATCTGGTACTATTTAATAATAAAAAAATAATAATAACCCAGCAGTTGGGTTAGTCCCTATTACACCAAAACTGGGTTGAAATAACCCAGCATTTTTTTAGAGTGTGATTTAACTGATTAAAATTTGTTAAAGTAGCACAAAACATTTGTTGTCATGACTTTGTCATAATTGGGTTAAATCTCAAAATTGGGTTAAATTTAATAATATATATATATAAACTATATATATATAAAATAAATTACCCAATTTTGGGTCAAATATGGACAAAATTTAAGTAAGGCTTTTTACCACAGAAGTTGGATTGGGTTTGTCCATATTTGACCCAACAATGGGTTACAGTAAGACAACCTAGCATTTTTTTGTTTGTTTTCTTCTGTTGTAGCCTACAGTATGTTGTTAGTTTTCACATTGAATATCCAAGGTTATATTTGCATGTTTATGAACAGTGAATAGATTGACAAAACTACAACAAGAACAAAAGTGAATGGCCAGCCTCAAACACAATGGAAAAACAACAACAACAAAATCATACAATGGAATGTGAATACAATTTAAATGACACTTTTTAAGACACTTTTCAAACCAATGGTTGGGTTTGTCCATATTTGACCCATTGTTGGCTTTTGACAACTCAGCCTTTTTTCAAAGTGCACACATACAGCCTCAAACACACAATGGAAAAACGTAAAACACAATGGAAGAAAGGCATTAGCTACGGTTTTTTTAACAGTAGTACACTCTAAAAATACATTGTTGTTGTAACCCAACCAACATACGGATAAATGTTGGGTTCATGTTTTCAATTAAATTTAAATGACATTTTTCTAAATCAATGCTTGGATTTATCCATATTTGACTCAACGTTGGGTTACAACAACCTAGCCTTTTACAGAGTATACAAATACAGCCTCAAACACTTAACGGAAAAGCATAAAACACACAATGGAAGAATTATTTAGTTAAGTATTAGCTACTTTTAAAAGCAGTTTTACGTTTTCCGAGTGGTAGTTTGCTGGCAGACTTTGAGTTCTGAGGACTCTAAAGGAAGCAGGTATAGTGTTTCAAAGCAGAAACTCTGGGTTCCTCTTCAATTATTTCTTGACTTCTATCAACACCTCATGCTCTAATTCCTCTGAAGGGCTGATCGGGACTTCTGTGGGTTGTTTTGCAGATTTGTTGTGACCTATAACATGTTAACAGCAGAAAGGATAAAGGTGAAAAGAATACAAACGTTCATAGAGACATTAGAGACATCAGTTTAAATAAAAGAGCAGTCATAATGGCAGAAGGTCAGATGTTATTTTTTTAACCATGTGGTGTCTTATTGCATGAGTCAAAGTTATAAATAGAGCCAATAGGGACAGTAAATGCAGATACCAGAAACACTTTGACTGGCATATGTTCATTTCTTGTCAATTATGATACCTGTACATTAGTTAAGTATAATGTGTTGGGTTAACCATTTGACACTTCTACTACGATTTCTTTAGATAAGAGGTGAAAATTCATTTTCACATAGACTCTAAGAATGCTGGGTTGTTTAACACAATGTTGGGTCGAGTATTGGCAAACCCAACTGTTGAGTTAAAGAGTATCATTTTAAATTTAATTGAAAAAACGTAGCCCAACATTGGGTTTGTCTATGATTGACCCAACGTTGGGTTATTGGGCATTTTTAGAGTGTAATGATTCCGCAAATCATGTGAAAAGTTGATTTAAGACTTATGGAGCAGACTTAAAGTGATCAGACTTATAGATGTTTACCAAAACAGAGCATTAGAATAGGATTGACAGATATATGAGACTTTTGAGAGCACAATGTTCATTCATTCATTCATTCATTTTCCTTCGGCTTAGTCCCTTTATTCATTATGGTGGTCGCCACAGCAGAATGAACCGCCAACTATTCCAGCAAGTATTTATTAAAAATTAGCTGAATCAACACAATTCTTGAGATTTTTTGGGACAACTTAATTGTTTTATGTTCAATCCACGTAAATTTTCAAAACAGTTAAGTTAACTGAATCAATTTGTGTTGGGACAACATGAAGGAATTGTGTGGAAATGTACATGCACTGTAGAAAATGCAGGGTTCCACACAATTCATTCATGTTGTCCCAACACAAATCGATTAAGTAAATGTAACAAATTTAATAATTAAACATAAAATAATTAAGTTGTCTAAATAAACCTCAAGAATTGTGTCATTTCAGCTCATTTTGAATAAGTAGTTTGAACAAGCAACATAAATCTTCTTTTGTTTTTGTGTGTGTGTGGGCAAAACCACAGGTGTAACTTTAGCAATAACTCTGACATTTGATCTGAGCTGACGGAGTGTCGAGCGATTAACTCTGCGTTTTATCCCAGCATAGTAAAGTGATAAACAGATTAATTTAGGTGGCGAGGATGATGTCTTGCTCAGAGTTCTGTTGACAGGTTCAGTATGACCCAAACCCCTCGGCTGTGGGCTAATGGTCCAGGTAATGGAATTTCCATGAATAATTCAACTCAAGGGTAGATCTGATGTCCGGCTCGAGTTACTGGCCCAGTTTAAGGACGCTATTGGATAGCTCGATCTCCTAATTTCAGATATGGAAATTTGGCACTGATTCTCATTGGTTCTTTTGTAGCGTGTAGTATTGTTTTGAAGATTCAAATCATGCACCGAATGGTGACTGACTTTCAGAGGTTTAATCTCACATTTGCCCTAATCACACTGACTTGCATGCTGAGATATATATATATATATATATATACACATTTTTTCAACACATTTCTAAACATAATAGTTTTAATAACTCATTTCTAATTACTGATTTCTTTTATCTTTGCCATGATGACAGTACATAATATTTGACTAGATACTAGTATTCAGCTTAAAGTGACATTTAAAGGCTTAACTAGGTTAATTAGGCAAGTTAGGGTAACTAGGCAAGTCATTGTATTATGATGGTTTGTTTCGTAGACAATCTAAACAAATATTGCTTAAGGGGGCTAACAATATTGAAATTTAGCCAAAATAAAACAAATAAGACTTTCTCCAGAAGAAAAAATATTATCAGATATACTGTGATTTTTCTTCTTGAGAAAGCCTTATTTCTTTTAGTTTGGCTGGAATAAAATGTATTATTTAAAAAAAATTAAAAGCTGCTTGGTCAATATTATTAGCTCTCTTATTTTTTTTTTCCTTTATTTGATTGGCTACAGAACAAAGCACTGTTGTCCAATTACATGAATATTAGTTTCCTGGAAAAGAACTAGTACAAGATAAGTTATTTAAAACTATTATGTTTAAAAATGTGTTGAAAAAGTCACAATAACAGCACTTGGGAACTATTTGAAAAAGAATAAAAATGGAACAGTAGGGCTGATCATTCGGTCTTCAGCTGTGATATATATAGAATAGAATAGAAATTAGTGCAATAAATAATACACTGTTAACAATTCCCCAATTAGAATCAAGAGTAACTTACTGGCAGCAGTTCGCCAGTAACTTACTGTAAATCAACAGCATATTTACATTTACAGCATCATTTATCTTGCTGTATATGTGTTTACATTATTGCATATCTTTACTGTAAAATAAACAGTAATTGTCACAATGCAACTTTAAAATACAGTAACATACTGCATAACTGTCCTACAGTAAAATACAGTTCATATTACAGTTAAATGTAATTTACAAACATCGTTAACAGTGTACCTATGAAATAAAAAAGACTAAATAAATATGTATATTTTATTTAATAAATATTTTTATTTTGTTTTATATATAGCATTTCACATGTATTTACAATTTTAGACAAAATATATAAAATATCTATATAATAATAATAATAATAATAAACATTTAACTATGTTCTTAGGCTGGCAGTGATGGAGAAAGTATCGGAAACTGTCCTTTCTCTCAAAGGCTTTTTATGATCTTGTGGCTGAAGGGAGTCGTGTTCAACGTCACCACTGTTGATCTGAAAAGGTATACAAATTTTGTTTTATTTTTCGAAAAAAATACTTTTTTTGGAATTCGTGTTGATGTTAGCAGTTCTTTAACATTTAGTTTTAGATAAAATAACCCAAACTTTGTGTTTCAACAGAAAAAGTGAAGAAAACTGAACTTTAACTGGATGCATGATAAAAATCAGCTGTGAACGTACAGTAAAAATCTCAAGTTTTCCCTTTTTCTTTAAGGAAACCAGCTGATCTCCATAATCTGGCTCCTGGAACTCCTCCACCGTTTCTTACCTTTAACGGAGAGGTGCGGACAGATGTAAACAAGATTGAGGAGTTTCTGGAGGAGATGCTTGCGCCGCCCAAGTAGGTTGAAGTACAAAAGAAATCAAAACTAACCATACTGATTTTGTTAGCTTACATTGCTAGTTTTGTGGTGAACAATTCATCTGTGCATGTCATTAAGAAAAAAAAAATGTTTGCTCTTGTAATCTTTAATTGAAATCTGAAAATGTACTTCCTGTTTGTTTGCAGTTAAATTCTCAGATTAGGTCTGTCTGAGGTATTGGGCGTGGCTAACATACTTAACCACGCCCCTCCAACTCTGAGTTTAGAAATGTGAGGAGGAGGTGTCTGTTAGGTTGTAATAACTCTCCCCAAACCCTTTTCCTGATCTTTCTGAATGAAATGCCCACTTAACTACATCCAATCAGCTCGCAGTAGAAAAAAATAAGCCACACCCACTATTTACTCATTTAATATTCATTTTCTCTAGGAACTGCGTCACAATACAAAAAATAAATAAATAAAATGGTCGCAGCTTCTGGTTCATGTGGACTTTAAAGGATGATGATAGAATCAGAATCTTCATTGTCATTGCACAAAATACAATGAAATTTGTGTTTGTCCTTCCTTTCAGTGCAAGTCCTAGTCCTTGTCTAAAACAACAAAAATAGTAGCAAGAAGAGATAAAAAAAAACGAACAAAAAAATTAAGTAAAAGACAACAACAGTAGTAATAATGATAATTGTGCATAGAAAGTGGCAAGTGCATTTTGACTGAACATTTCGAAGGATCAACTATTTATGTACACTGCAGTAAAAGTACAGATAAATTGACATTGAGATTGACGTCAAAAACATAAAAAAAATGTAATTTGTTGATGTCAAAACTTTGACGTCTATTTGACATCCACACATTAATGCTCTTGAGCATCAAAATAATGACACAAAAACTATTATAATACATTTTATTCATCTGAAAGCTACAATTACAAATGACAAATTTACACTGGATTTTGTTTCCCTGCAATGCATGTAAACCACCATGACCACAAAACAACAGAATCAGAATCTTTATTGCCATTGTACTAAATACAATGAAATTTGTGTTTGCCCTTCCTTTCAGTGCAAGTCCTACTTGTCTAAAACAGCAACAATAGTAGCAAGAAGAGATTACAAAAACTAACAAAAAAGTAAAAGACAACATCAATAGTAATAATAATGTACATGCAGTGGTGTAAAGTAACAAATTACAAATACTCAAACTACTGTAGTTGAGTAGTTTTTCTCAGGAATTGTAATTTACTAAGTAGTTTTAAAAATGTGTACTTTTACTCTCACCTGAGTACATTTTTAGTGCAGTATCGGTACTTTTACTCCACTACTTTCCTTCAACCTGCAGTCACTACTTTATTTTTTCTTGTCTATGGGGATTAGAAAAATCAGTCCTGTGATCAAAATCGCACATAGAAGGTAAATCGCATCATAACGAACTACCTCAAGACATGTGCGATTTATAATTGCAGCAAACTGTTTGGAAGCATTAAAAGTGTCCAAGATGTTCAAAATCTTTACACGCATTGACCCAGAGACTGTTTAGATGCATGTCACTGATGAGAAGACGACGGATGTTTACTGTATGATGACCGAAATGATTGACGTTGTACCCCAACATCGTGGGGACGTTGCATTTTGTTTGGAAATTAAAATCGGGTTGACATCAGAACCCAACGTCAGGCCAACGTCCAACCTAAAATCAACCAAATATCAACGTCTAATGATGTTACAGCTTGACGTTGTGTGGACGTTACCACTATGATGTCTATCAGATGTTTGATTTTGGTTGCTATACCTGACAAATAAATGTCAGTATTTGATGTTAATATGATGTTGGTTTAAGATAATGGCTCGACGTTGGATTTTGGTCACTAACCTAAAATCAACCAAATATCAACGTCATTTGCCGTCGTTATTGGATATCAAAATAATGTTGTCCTTAGACGCTGGCTAGACATTTAATTTTGGTCACCTGACATCACAACCTAAATCTAACCTAATATTAACGTCTTATGACATTGTGTGCCTGCTGGGCAATAACTAAATGCACTACAGAATGTTACGTTTACACACATCCACAAATTACATGTAAATGCATCAACTTTTTTTATGGCATAATACTCACTACTCACTACTCTTGAGTACTTTTGAAAGGTCTATTTTTTACTCCTACTTTGAGTAATATTTACAATAGATACTTTTACTCTACTTGCACTACATTTTTAGGCAAGTAATGGTACTTTTACTTAAGTATGATCTTTCAGTACTCTTTCCACCACTGTGTATATATATGTACACTAAAGTAAAAGTGCAGAAACCCATCAAACGACATCAAATTGACATTGAGATTGACATCTAAACATTAACAAATCCAAATCGATTTGTCAAAACTTTGACGTCTATTTGACATCCACACATTGATGCTCTTTTGACCAACAAAATATTGACACAAAAAGTATTATATTATAAGAAATTGCATTCATCTGTAAGCTACAATTATAAATTTACACTGGATTGTGTTACCTTGCAATGCATGTAAACTACCTTGATGTTAAAGAGACATCAAATTGACGTCTAACATTGATGTAAAAAAAAAAAAACACTTAAAAGTGCACATCAATTTGATGTGAAATCAACATTGACATCTAACATTGCCGTCAAAAATCAGTTACAGGACAGTCCTGTACAATAATTTTTTGACGTGTTTTACACCAATGTTAGATGTCAGTTTGATGTTGTTTTGTCATCATGATTGTCAATTGACATTAAATTGATGTGCATTTTTGATGTGTTTTTTTGATGTTGTTTTGACATCAAGATGCCCGCTGGGTAGTCTAAGCAGTATAATTGACTTCAGTCTATTAAATTATTAGAAAATATTGCACCCCGGCAACACATCACCACCTCAGGTGCATTATTTTTCTAATAATTCAAAGGCTGATCTTCAATTATTTCTTACTTAGTTACTGACCAGTATTGGTAATGTGAACTACATTCGTTTGTTTGTTTCATTTGCTTCACTTCTAAAGGTATCCAAAACTGGCGGCAAAGAACAAGGAGTCAAACACAGCGGGAAATGACATCTTCGCAAAGTTCTCCGCTTACATCAAGAACACGAAGCCAGAAGCCAACGCAAGTGAGTTTAAAGCATAGGTCTCAAACTCGATTTCTGGAGGGCCGCAGCTCTGCACAGTTTTGCTCCTAATCAAACACAGCTGATCCAACTAATCAAGGTGTTCAAGACTACTAGAGACTACTATTAAGCAGGTGTGAGTTGGATCTAGTTGGAACTAAACTATGCAGAGCTGTGGCCCTCCAGGAATTGAGTTTTGAGACCACTGGTTTAAAGGAACCCTCCACTTTTATTTTGTAAATAGGCTCATTTTACAACTCCCCTATGTTGAACAGATGGGTTTTACCATCAAATCCACTCAAACGATCTCTGAGTCTGGCGGGAGCCCTTTTAGCTTAGCTTAGCATAGATCATTGAATCGGATTAGATCATTAGCCTCTCGCTTAAAAATTTCAAATAAGATTATCGATTATTGAGCTTAGCTATTCTTTAGTTACATTAAGATCAATAGAAAATGAAAAGTTTTTATTTTCTAGGCTGATATGGCTAGGAACTATACTCTTATTTTTGTTTAATGATCAAGGATCTTTGTTGCCGTACCATGGCTGCAGCAGGAGCAATGATATTACACAGCACTGTTACCTACACTGTAAAAAATTCTATGGTCAATTAGTCATGACAGCATATGTTTTTAGTTCATTGTAACTTATTAAACTAAGTTAATCATCTTCTTAATTGTATAAGTTACGCAAGCTGTTTTGAAGAGTTCACACTTAGCTGATGATTGATTATAAAGCTTGTTTGGCATGCTGTCCCGGGAGAGAGCCCTGAGCTCATAAGATCCTCGAGCCCGGGGCTCCCTCCCGTTTGCAAGGCGAGAGGGGAGTTTGAGCTCAGGTAGATCTCGAGAACTCCCCTGCTGTAGTTGCTAATGAACAGATAGTGATTGCTCTTAAGAGATAACTACTTACTAGGAGCATGTCTTTGGATTAGTCAATTAACTTAAGTTGCGTGTTTTTGGACGGTGGGAGGAAACCGGGGAACCCGGGGGAAACCCACGTGAGCACGGGGAAAACGTGTAAACTGCGCACAGAAACGTCGGCTGGCTTGATGGTAAGGACTAGAACCAGTGACGTTCTTGCTGTGAGGCAACAGTGCTAACCACTGGGCCACTGTGTCACCCATCTAGGAAAGTAGGAGGAGTAGGGGTGGAAGGGGGGGATTCTTCAAAACGAAGATGTCTGTTATATGGAACTTAGGGTATTTATAGTGGCTTAGGAATCGTCTGATTGGTGAATCATAAATTGAATAATGCGGGACCAGCCGTAAGCAATCATAAGCACGTGATCCTCTCGAAATTAGTTTAGAAATAAACTTCACTTAAGTCAGTTTAACACAATATAAGTTCAATGGACTCATAAAGTTAATTTGATTTACCTTAAAATTTTAAGGCAACCAAGATTTTTTTTTCCTATAGTGTAGTTACCTAACTGGGGATTGTTTTCAGGAACTGTGTAATATCATTGTGCCTGCTGCAGCCATGGTATGGCAGCAAAATTCCTTGATTATTATGCCGGAATGAGAGTATACATTACATTTAGTCATTTACCAGAAGCTTTTGTCCAAAATGACTTACAATTGAGGAGAAGTTAAAGGAACATACAGTATCAGCTTTTCATTTTCCATCATTCTTAGTACATGATGTAACTACAGAAGAGTCAAGCTTTAAATAGGAAAATTATCAAAATTCTTTGTTCATTTTTGAGATGCTAATGGTCTAATTCGATTCAATGAACTATGCTAAGCTAAGCTAAAATTGCTCCCTGCCAGACCCGGAGATCGGCTGAATGGATTTAAAAAATAGCAAAACTCACCTGTTTACCTCGACACTGTAAAAAATATTGATAAATTAGCAGTTTTACATATTTTGTGATTCATGTTTTTATTTCCCCCCCATTTATTTATGTTTTGTATTGCATTATGGGATCTTGATCTTTTTTTCAACAATTTTTAACTTATATAAGTGACTTTTATGAACATTCTTAATAGTTTAAAGTGATATATTGTCTGGATTGGTGTTGTATATTATGCTACAAAAACCTTGTATTAAACTGCCAGTACATTTTCTCTTATTTTACAGACTTATTTCTCTATATTTTACTTCTTATTATATTATTTCAAACTACTAAAATGTCAATAAAAGTCACTTTGTTAAACCGTAGAACTGTACATCAAAAGTGGACAGAGCAGAAGATCAACATCCCATAATGCAATTCACAACCGTAAATGAACAGAAAACACAAAAACGTGGAGTGTTTCTTTATCATCTGCTCTCTGACTTATTAGAGGAGTCTCCCTACAGCTCTTTCTGGATGCTCTGCAAAATATAGAGCCCTAAAGCCACTAAGCCTTTACAGGGATTGTCTTGACTTAAAGCCGCTGTATTTCTTCAGATGAATACATTCAGTACAAGCTCATATGAAACATTTGCAGGTCTGGAGAAGGGGCTGCTGAAGGTTTTGAAGAAACTGGACAGCTTCCTGAACTCCCCTCTGCCAGACGAGATTGATGCTGAAAGCACAGGGGAGGAGAAGAGCTCAAACCGCAAGTACTTGGACGGCAATGAATTAACGCTCGCCGACTGCAACCTCCTCCCGAAACTGCACGTCGTGAAGGTGACATAGTGCTGTAGTTGATCATTTAGTGTGAGATTAATTACTGGAGATTCCAGTAAACACATTCCTTTTTATTTCACAGAATATTTCATTTAATAAAAAATTTTTTTTATCATTAATTTCTGAAAATATGTACCTTAAATTATTTCGAATACTTCCATCATTATTGCCAATGGAGGATAAAACATATACATGAAACAATATACATTACCTGACAAAAGTCTTGTCGTCAATCCCAGTTGTAAGAGCAACAAATAATAACTTGACTTCTGGTTGATTATTTGGAAAAGTGGCAGAAGGTAGATTTTTCCCATGAATCATCTGTTGAACTGCATCCCAATCATCATGGACCCAAGATTCTCACAGAAATCAGTCAAGTTTGGTGAAGGAGAAATCATGGTTTGGGGTTACATTCAGTATGGGGACGTGCGAGAGATCTGCAGAGTGGATGGCAACATCAACAGCCTGAGGTATCAAGACATTTGTGCTGCCCATTACATTACAAACCACAGGAGAGGGCAAATTCTTCAGCAGGATAGCGCTCCTCATACTTCAGCCTCCACATCAAAGTTCCTGAAAGCAAAGAAGGTCAAGGTGCTCCAGGATTGGCCAGCCCAGTCACCAGACATGAACATTATTGAGCATGTCTGGGGTAAGATGAAGGAGGAGGCATTGAAGATGAATCCAAAGAATCTTGATGAACTCTGGGAGTCCTGCAAGAACGCTTTCTTTTCCATTCCAGATGACTTTATTAATAAGTGATTTGAGTCATTGCAGAGATGTATGGATGCAGTCCTACAAGCTCATGGGAGTCAGACACAATATTCATTCTTTTTCCACTGCACCATGACTTTATATGCTATACTGTACATTATTTCTGTTGAGTGACAAGACTTTTGTCTAAGCAAAGTCAGACCTTACTGTCCTAATGAAATAATTAAAAATCAAGGCATGATCATATTTTATTTTGGTAAAATAAGCGTAATCTAGAGGCGTTTGCCTTTCATATAAGCCACTTCTGACACCAAATGATCAACTAGAAGTCAAGTTATTATTATTTGTTGCTCCTAAAACTTGGATAGGTGACAAGACTTTTGTCAGGTAGTGTATAGAGATGGAATTATGGATGTGTTTTTTAAAACTCAGACACCATTCACTTCCATTATAAACCCAGGAGAAGCTCAGGAAAGAGGATATTATTTTTAATACAACACCAATGAGTTCAAATAATTTTCTTTAATTGACAGAAATGCCACACAAACTGTCCATATAGAAATAAACCATTTTGAACCCAGAAAGTTCTCTTAACGTACAGCTGAAGGCAAAATTATTAGCCATCCTCCAACTTTTTAACTATTTATTTTTTTATATATATATATCCCAAGCAGTGTTTAACATAACAAAGCCATTTTGGTAACACTTTACTTGAAGGGGTGTTCATAAAACCTTTATAATCATGACGACACATGTCATGAATGTGAATGAGACCTTATGCATGCTTATAACAACTGTCATTAAGTGTCATTTGCAAAGATAACATTATTTGTTATGACAACTTGACATTACCAAGACAACCAAAAAGTCATAAACATGATTGTCATGAAGCCATTATAAATGTCATGGATTTTATAACAGTGTCACTAATATTTAGTATGATCTCAGCTACAGTGGTACAAGCTGAATTTGTCATTAAAATGTCATTAAATATTAATGACGCTGTTAAAAATGAGTAATGACACTTAATAAATAACAACAGTTTGTTCCACTGAAAACCTGATAAAAAAAATATTAATGACACAATTATAATGCCTCATGACAATCGTGTTTATGACAGATTTAAGACAAGTTTTGTTGTAATGTCTCGGTCTTGGTAAAGTCAATTTGTCATGACAAAGATGAAGACTGGTTGTGATGTATTTGTTTATATCATAACAAACAATGTCATCTTTGCATTTAAAACAGTGGTTCTCAACCACGTTCATGGAGGACCACCATTCACACACATTTCAGGTCTTTCAGTCTCTGCTAATGAGCTAATGATCTGAATCAGGTGTGTTTGGTTAAGGAGACACGGAAAACGTGCAGAGCTGGTGATCATTGAGGAACGTGGTTGAGAAACACTGCTTTAAAATGTCTTAACTGGGCAAATTACACTTAATGGCATGCATAATATCTGCCATGTCATGATTATAAAGGATTCATGACAGTCTTTATGAACACCCCCTTCAAGTAAAGTGTTACCAACATTTTGTTTCCCACATATTAAATAATTTTATCTCCTGGATAAAGTCTTAATTATTTAAGCTTTGCATGATTAAAATACGTTTTTTTTTCATTATTATCTTTAAGGGATAATATATTAGGCCCCTTAGAAATATATTATTTTCTGATTGGCTACAGAACAGACCACTGTTGTACAATGGCTTGCCTATGTAACCTAATTAAGCATTTAAATTGGACTTTAAGCTAAATACTACAGCAGTATCTTGCAAAATAACTAGTAAATATGTAATGTCATCATGTCAAAGACAAAATAAATTAGCAATTTGAAATTACTTATTAAAAAATATTATGCTTAATAGTCGCCTCACAGCAAGAAGGTCGCTGGTTGGAGTCCCGGCTGGGTCAGTTGGCATTTCTGTGTGGAGTTTGCATGTTCTCCCCGTGTTGGTGGGGGTTTCCTCCGGGTGCTCCGGTTTCCCCCACAGTCCAAACACATGCGCTATAGGTGAATTGAATAAACTAAATTGGCCGCAGTTGTATGAGTGTGAATGAGTGTGTATGGATGTACAGGGTTGCAGCTGGAAGGGCATCCGCTGTGTAAAACATATGCTGTATGTTGGCGGTTCATTCCGCTGTGGCAACCCCTGATGAATAAAGGGACTAAGCCGAAGGAAAATTAATGAATGAATGAAATCTGCACATATTAAAAAAATAATATCACAGGAGAGCTAATAATTTTGCCTTCAACTGTATATACTGTAACTCAATTCTCGCATTACAAAATCAAAGATACAATAAACTCGAAGCGTCAAAACTAACATTCCCTGCATGTTTTACCAGCCGGTTTGGAGTTCAGATGTGCTTGACTTTCAGTACAGACTGATACAGAAACACACGAAACATTCAATTTCACATTCCACAAGGATGCAAATAGCAAAAATCTATGATTCATAAACACATACAACAGAGACGTTCATTAACACGCCACACACTTTAGACCTCAGACAGTTCCTGCTCCGGACGACTACATTGTGTTGCATGAAATTCAACTCCTTTATATTACATTATGAAGTAGGTGGAGACTTCACTCGGCAGAAAACGTGAAAAACCACAATCCACGTCTCGCCAAAAAACCTGAATATTTGTTTGAGGCCATAAGAGAGCTAAAACACTTGATCCAAACAATAACCTGTAGTTATTTAATCGTTACAAATACAATTTAAGTACGCAAGTCCCAATATAATTCAAAGGCTACGGTGAAATCGAAACGTTCATGTACTATTGTACGTCACACTTTTGTCTTTTGGGGGCGATCGATTATTTAAATGACTCATACTTTCAAATCGATAGCAGAAACCCATTATTGTGCTGTTCTTACACTCAAAACAATATATATTTTTGCTGCTTGTTCATACTACTTATTTAAAATGAGCAATTATTGAGATACTTTTTGGGACAACTTAATTGTTTTAGATTCAATCTACTTCAATTAAGTTAACTTAATCGATTTGCCTTGGGACAACATGAATGAATTGTGTGGAAGCCTAGATTTTTGGTACAGTGTATACTTTTTAGGCAAATAAAAATCTGTAATAACAAACATAATATTCAGTTAATGCGTTTCATTTAATACTGACATGAGTAGCAAAACCTATGAAATATTCAACATACAAATCTGCAGTTGTATGTTCCTTTAGACAATCAATATTGGTAAAATATATTGCACTGTGCTTCTCAGCATATATATAATATTTATACACTATCGTATAACAAGTTTTTTATTAATTTTTCTGCAAATAAATTGTATATGGGATCAAATAAAAGTGGCATTCCTTCTCAAAGCAACTTTACTACTGTTTGGATACCAAAGAATACGTTCCTGCGTTAAACATGATCAGTAGAAAACATCATTTTCCACAATAAAAGTATACTATTTATCATCGGAAAGGGTATTTTTGAAACAACTTTGGTTTGTGAAAGGAATCTACAGCCACCAGATGTGAAATCGGAGGTTTTCTAACATTATCTGGATTAATGCTTGAACTTATACTAAATCTGGTAATATACACAACAGCTTAGATTGCACTGGATTTTCCACTGAACAGATTCGCTGTCAATAATATAAAATAATATGTTTGTTCGCTAGTAAATCTAAACGCAATCAAAATGGATAGAGAGTTATACTATAGTATTTGATCATTTTGTTCTCTTCAACTCTTCCACCAGTCATGTTTATAAGGCCTTAAAGGGATCATATTGTGCTTTTTACAAGATGTAATATCCCTCTCAAGTGTCTTCACAATGTCTGTGAAGTTTTAGCTCAAAATACCTCACAGATAACTTATTATATCATGCTGTAAAGGCCCCTTTATGTGTGGAAACACACACTGTCTCTTTAAATGCAAATGAGCGGCCCCACCCGCTTCTAATGCTAGTGCCTTTACAGCTTGTGCCTCAGTTATTCAGGCAACAACAAACAAAACATTTGCCAATTTTAAAGCCATGACAGTTATATACAGTGCAGTGGTGGGAAAAAGTGTTTGCCCCCTTACTAATTTCTTGTTTTTGCATGTTGATGTTTCAGATGATCAAATAAATTTAAATATCAGTCAAAGATAACACAAGTAAACACATCATGCAGCTTTGAAATGAAAGTTTTAATTAGTAAGGGAAAACAAATGACAAAACTACATAACCCTGTGTGAAAAAGTATTCTCCCCTAAACCTAATAACTGGTTGAGCCACCCTTAGCAGCAACAACTACAAGCGGTTTCGACATTCTGTTACAGCACTGTGGAGGAATGTTTGTTGTAATTTAGCCACATTGGAGGGTTTTCCAGCATGAACCGTCTTTTTAAGGTCATGCCACAGCATCTCAGTTGGATTCAGGTCAGGACTTTGACTAGGCCACTCCAAAGTCTTCATCTGTTTTTCTTCAGGCATTCAGAAGTGGACTTGCTGGTGTGTTTTGGATCATTGTCCTGCTGCAGAACCCAAGTTCACTTCAGCTTAAGGTCTCTAACAGATAGCTGGACATTCTCCTTTAGGATATTTTGGTACAGAGCAGACTTCATGGTTCCATTTATCATATGTTTTCACACAGGGCTATGTGGTTTTGGATTTTGTTTTCCTTCAAAAAAGGGGCAGTCGTGGCCTGGTGGTTAGAGTGTTGGACTCGTGA
>CAIGQV010017386.1:28675286-28687894 GCA_903798115.1 Danio jaintianensis
AATATCAAAACAAAAACAAAGCAAACAAATATCAAAACAAAACAAACTAAAACAAAACAAACAAATATCAAAACAAATAAACAACAAAGCAAACAAACAAAAGCAAACAAACAAATAAACAAACAAAAACAAAACAAACAAAAACAAATACAAAAGGGGAACCAAAACAAGCAAACAACAAAACATCAAAATATCTCAACTTTTTGTACATTTTGTTAAAAAATGCTAAATATAAAAATAACAAATTAAAAATATGAATAATATTTTGATGTGCCTTACTGACACTCAACAAACGCTTGTGTTAAAGGAAATTCGGTAATGAACAGGGTCTATCACAAACCATCAATAACTTGTATTGTGCATTTCAAGCCTTTTGGTAGCTTTGCTTTAGCAGTTGATTGAAATAGAAGTTAAAGAAGGTCACAAATTATGATATTATTCCTTTATATTATTATCATTATTGTCATATTTTAGCTTGACATTCCCTACAGTTGAGGGCAAAATGATTCGCCCTCCTGAGAAATATTTGTTCTTTTTCAAGTATTTCCCAAGTGATATTTAACGGGTTAAAGACATTTTCACAGTATGTCTGATAATATTTTTTCTCCTGGAGAAAGTCTTATTTGTTTTATTTCAGCTAGAATAAAAGCAGCTTTAAATTTTTTAAAAACCATTTTAAGGTCAATATTATTAGCCCTCCTAAGCATTTTTTTTAATTGTCTACAGAACAAACCATCGTTAAACAATGACTTGCCTAATTACCCTAACTTTAACCTAATTAACCTAGTTAAGCCTTTAAATTTCACTTTAAGCTCAATACTAGTATCTTGAAAAAGATCTAGTCAAATATTTTGTCATCAAGACAAAAGAAAGAAGAAATCAGACTTCAACTGTATGAAAAATCACCTAAAAAAAGGACAAAGAAATAAAATCTATACAGTATGTACTTGAATGCTTAAAGTTTGACAGAATATCAATATATAGTTTGGCAAATCATTCTAATAATATCTGAAACCCAAAACCAAAGTCTCCCATCAGAATCCTTGTGTTGTCACCTTAACACCTAGATCATCCTTAGCAGCGAAACCTCAACAGAGCGAAAAGAGCCGATGTCAGTGTAAACAGAGCATGGATTGACCTTCTGCGGTCATAATATGAGCCGCCCAGCGCTGTCAGCCCTGTTGCATGCTGGGAAGATGGAGAGGGTGAGAGTGATGAGGAGAAACCGTGTCACTCTCACACATGTGTGTTTGTTTAGGGTTTGGCACTCGGCAGTTTCCAGCGAGGTGTCGGAACGAAGCCGCTCTGCGTTTTCACACCTCCTTTTTCGAAAACTAGAGCGCATGTCAGGCAGGACTGGAGAATAGGCATGCAGTGTAAAAACTTTAATGACAAAAAGTCAAGACATTCATTCATTCATTCATTTTCTTTTCGGCTTAGTCCCTTTATTAATCTGGGGTCGCCACAGCGGGATGAACCGCCAACTTATCCAGCATATGTTTTACGCAGCGGATGCCCTTCCAGCCGCAACCCATCTCTGGGAAACATCCATACACACTCATTCACACACATACACTACGGACAATTTTAGCTTACCCAATTCACCTATACCGCATGTCTTTGGACTTGTGGGGGAAACCGGAGCACCCGGAGGAAACCCACGCGAACACGGGGAGAACATGCAAACTCCACACAGAAATGCCAACTGACCCAGCCGAGGCTCGAACCAGCGACCTTCTTGCTGTGAGGCGAACGTGCTACCCACTGCGCCACCGCATCGCCCAAGTCAAGACATATTAACCTATTTTAATATGTTAATCAGGTTTGAACTACTTTTTTTAAGTTTTACAAAGTTTAACTTAATATTTTTAGTCTGTGTGATCGACGTAAGGGGGCGGCACGGTGGCTCAGTGGTTAGCACTGTCGCCTCACAGCAAGAAGGTCGCTGGTTCGAGTCCCGGCTGGGTCAGTTGGCATTTCTGTGTGGAGTTTGCATGTTCTCCTTGTGTTTGTGTGGGTTTCCTTCGGTGCTCCGGTTTTCAATTCATTTTTCTTCGGCTTAGTCCCTAAATTTATCAGGGGTCACCACAGTGGAATGAACCACCAAATATTCCGGCATGCGACAGTACTGGGAAACACTCTCACATTCACACACACACACTCATACAGTAAACACAAAATTTACATTTATTATTATTGATTCATTCATTTTCCTCCGGCTTAGTTCCTTTATTCATCAGGGGTCGCCACAGCGGAATGAACCGCCAACTTATCCAGCATATGTTTTACACAGCGGATGCCCTTCCAGCTGCAACCCAGTACTAGGAAACATCCATACACACTGATTCACATACATACACTACGGCCAATTTAGTTTATTCAATTCACCTATAGCGCATGTGTTTGGACTTGTGGGGGAAAACGGAGCACCCGGAGGAAACCCACGCCAAGATGGGGAGAACATGCAAACTCCACACAGAAATGGCAACTGACCCAGTCGGGACTCGAACCAGCGACCTTCTTGCTGTGAGGCGACAGTGCTAACCACTGAGCCACCATGCCACCATAGTGAAAAATAATATTACAAATTAATAGACATTTTAAATCTTTATACTTTATACTTCAAACCACTAGCTTTACCCATTTGTCAGCATGTTTTTAATCATTTAAGAAATATAATATAATTTATTGTATGTGTTGAAAAACTAGTTTTGCTGTATGTTCAAACTACTTATTTAAAATGAGCTGAAACAACACAATCCATGAGGGTTTTTTTGGGGTCAACTTGATTGTTTCATGTTTAATCAACTTAAAATTGTAAAAACCATTAAGTTAACTTAATCGTTTTGTCGTGGGACGACATGAAGGGATTGTGTGGATGGAACCCACACTGTTTACATGTTTCACATATTACCCAAACTGTGCACAATATCAAAAGATGACTTTATTTTCCAAATGTCTGATTCAGAAAGCACCACAGAGACTGTAATTAGAGGATTCATAACCAGACCCAGGTTTAGGATTCTGCTTATGCATCAGAAAATCATTTTGTTTCATGCTTTCCAAAGGGCTTCTGTCCATCGTATCGACTCAAACTAGTATTTCTGAAGACTAAATGATGATGTTTGGCTTTCTGCACTCATATCTCCTCCTCACCTCCTCAATCCAGCATTGCCTCTTCTTAGCCAGAGGGAATGACACGTTTACCATGCCGAAACTACAGTCTCCATTAAAATACCATATTCACTACACACTGTAAAACATATCTGTAAACTATTTTTCCATGTTTTGCGATTCATGTTTTTTTTAATTTCATTATGGGACCTCGATTTTACCTTCCAACAACTTTTGATGTTGAAAAATGTACTTTTATTGACATTTTTTATATTTAGAAGTGATGTATTGTCTAGATTTGTGTTGTAAATTATGGTGCAAACACCTTGTAATAAACCACCAGTATTTTTTCCGTTAATCTTCTGTCTATCCTATTATTATTATTATTATTATTATTATTATTTCTTATGCAATATATTGTTTCAAACTACTAAAATGTCAATAAAAGTCACATGTAGGTATATGTCACCCATTTATTTATGTACATATTTTTTATAAATCATTCATTCATTCATTCATTCATTTTGTTTATGGTGTTTATATGCACCCAGTTGTGTACCTATTCAGTTTGTATTCATTCATTCATTGTCTTTTCGGCTTAGTCCCTTTATTAATCTGGGGTCGCCACAGCGGGATGAACCGCCAACTTATCCAGCATAAGTTTTACGCAGCGGATGCAAACTCCACACAGAAATGCCAACTGACCCAGCCGAGGCTCGAACCAGCGACCTTCTTGCTGTGAGGTGAACGTGCTACCCACTGCGTCGCCCTTAGTTTGTATTCAGTGTTTTCTATTTCTATTTTTTCCCCTTTCTATTTTGATTGTTGTTAAAGGGACAGTTCATCCAAATCTGACAATTCTGTCACAATTTACTGTACTTATCATTCACCTGTTTGTGTTTCTTCTGATGAACGCAAAGGAAGATATTTTGAAAAATGCTAAAAAACCTGTAACCATTGACTTCCATAATATTTGTTTTTCCTGCTATGGAAATCAAGGTTTGCAGATTTCTGACACTTTTCAAAATATCTTCTTTTGTGTTCGGCAGTAATAAATAAACTCATAAAGCTTTGAAATCACTTGAGGGTGAGTAAATATTGAGTAAGTTTTCTTTTTTGTATGAACTATCCCTTTAATGGGTGTAATATTGCTAACTTTTTATGTTAGTAGCCTGTTTGAGTTTCTTTCTTCTGATGGAAAATGAATGAATAATAATTAAAATTGTGTGTTCTTGTTTGCATTTCCAGTCTGGTCTGATGGTTAAAACATCACTTTAATGAGGTTGTTAGAGTGAGGATCACCCACAGGAGGGCAGTGTTTCTTAAAATTTGTGCACGGTCCGGCACAGACTTAACCTTGAAGGACTGGAAATGAGGTATTTAAGGTTTTAAATTCATCAACAGAGTTGTTTTGTACCATACAAACACATTAATACATGAATAGGCAAGCAAATAGAACATAGATAAATACAAATATGTATAAATTAAACTTATTATCACATAAAAAAAAGTTTTAAAGGTTTTTAGAGTGCATGAAAGGTATGTTATGCCCACCAAATACAGTAATATCAGTTATATTTTAACATTATTGCAACTGTAAATAATTTTGTATTTAAAACTTAATTTATCTATGCATTTATTTATTTAGTTATTTATTCTGCTTGTTTATGGTGTTTAGATGTACCCAAGTGTGTACCTATACTGTATTTTGTATTCTCTATTATTGTCCCCTTTCTATTTCTATTGTTGTTAAAGTAACAGTTCACCCAAAACTGAAAATTCTGAAATCATTTACTGTTTTTATCATTCACCTGTCACAAACCTGTTGTTTCTTTCTTCTGTTGGATGCAAATGAGTATATTTTTGAAAAATGCTGAATGCCTGTAACCATTGACTCCATAGTATTTGTTTTTTCTGCTATGGACGTCACTGGTTGCAGCTTTCTAACATTTTTCAAAATATCTTCTTTTGTGTTCAGCAGTAATAAATAAACTCATAAAGCTTTGAAATCACTTGAGGGTGAGTTAATATGGAGTAAATTTTCTTTTTTGGATGAACTATCATATAATATGTTATTGGTACTGTTTATGTTAGTAAAATATCTAAAATGTAGAAAAAATCATTAAAAAAATCTGTTGTTCAAAGACAGAAGATGCTGATCCAGAGACACATCTTACTTTCCAACTTCATGTTTGCATCTTTCCACACTGCAAAAAAGCTTTTCTTAATTAGTTTTTGTTTAAACATATCTAAACATTCTTAAAATCAAGAAGCATTATATTTAAAAAGTGTGTTAAGACGTACTTTTTTAAAATTACATACGAATATAATAGTACAGAAAGTATATATAATGTATATGTGTGTGTATAAATGTGTACATGTATGCCTTTATCTGAGTATACTTGTTTATTTTGGTTCTATTTGTTTATACATTTTTTTGTATGTTTATCCGTTTTTTTTATATTTTACCTAATATTGATGTTGTTTCTTAATAATTGTTTATGTTTGTGAAGTGCTTTGAGTTGCATGTATGTAGGAAAATACATACAAATAAAATGTATTATTATTATTATTATTATTAATAAGGAGAAGAAATAAGAGGGTTTTTCCTTAAAAATTATTCATTGGATTTACAAATTTTTTTTTCAGGTAAATGGTTCTAAACTTAATTTGTTTGTTTAAATTCAGCCCATACTGTATAAATTGTTTGCAACCACTTACCCTAAAAAAAAATTCTATTCAAATTCAATGAATTTTTTTTTTCAGTGAAGTAAACTAAATCCATTGGGATAAGTAAATAATCTTATCTAGCTTGCTTACCCCATTGGCAGATTATCTTGCTTGTTTTAAGGAAAAATTCACTTCATTTTGACTGAATATTTCTAAAAACAAAACAATACAATTTACTTGTCTTTTTACTTGTCTACTGTCTAGAAAATGTTTCTTGATTTAAGAATTGTGAGCACACAGGTGCGTTCAGTTCCTTTAGATGCTGCAACATCTCTATGCATTCCCTCCAGTCTCTCTCTTATAAAGTGTCCCGTTTACTGGCAGTGCGCTGGAGGTGTTTAAGGATTGCGCCCCGCTGCCTCGCTGCTCCCTTGAGCTTCACACTTCATTTGTAGGGAAACCTCCCAGCGGCAGCAAATACTTCACCAGCGCTGCCAGCATAAATCATCAGGCCCGTGTGCAGCCCTCAGACAGCCGTGGGACACTAAGGGTCTCTATTTTCAGATGTCCCGCAGGTTTCGCCCTGTTAAAGGCGGCGGGACATTGTCCTTGGCACACCTCCAGCCAAAGCGGGACAGCGCTATGCAGATTTGATTGCTTGTGAAGTGATTTGGAGCAAACCGGGGCCTTAACTGCATGAGAAATGACTGACCTGCGCAACACGCTGCGAAACCAGAAGCCTCCTATTTCATCCGCAGAGAGCGATAGGAAATGATGCGTAAATCAGCAGCGCTCTGAGAAAGACACGGAGGTGTGTGGAGGAAAGAGAGAGTCCTCTGTTCAGTGCTTAGACTCTAAAAATAAAGATGTTTGATTGAGCTTGATTTAATTAGATTGAGGAAAATGCTATTAAATTAGGATTTAATAAGGAAAAAATATCTACAAATAACACATTTATTATAGCCATGAATGAGTACTAAAAATAATAAAAGTTATGTAGTTTTGCTCTATTTGAATGATGCAATGGAATGTAAAAAGATATATATATATAATTTTTATTTAATTTAAATGTATTTTATTTTGAGTTATTTACACTCACCGGCCACTTTATTAGGTACATCTGTGCAACTGCTTGTTAACGCAAATTGCTCTGAATGCACAACACGCCGAACGTTGAGGCAGATGGGCTGCAACAGTAGAAGACCACACCGGGTGCCACTCCTGTCAGCTAAGAACAGGAAACTGAGGCTACAATTCGCACAGGCTCACCAAAATTGGACAATAGAAGATTGGAAAAACGTTGCCTGGTCTGATGAGTCTCGATTTCTGCTGCGACATTCGGATGGTAGGGTCAGAATTTGGCATCAACAACATGAAAGCATGGATCCATCCTGCCATCTATCAACGGTTCAGTCTGGTGGTGGTGGTGTAATGGTGTGGGAGATATTTTCTTGGCACACTTTGGGCCCATTAGTACCAATTGAGCATCGTGTCAACGCCACAGCCTACCTGAGTATTGTTGCTGACCATGTCCATCCCTTTATGACCACAGTGTACCCATCTTCTGATGGCTACTTCCAGCAGGATAGCGCACCATGTCATAAAGCATGAATCATCTCAGTCTGGTTTCTTGAACATAACAATGAGTTCACTGTACTCAAATGGCCTCCACAGTCACCAGATCTCAATCCAATAGAGCACCTTTAGGATGTGGTGGAACGGGAGTTTCGCATCATGGATGTGCAGCCGACAAATCTGCAGCAACTGCGTGATGCTATCAGGTCAATATGGACCAAAATCTCTGAGGAATATTTCCAGAACCTTGTTGAATCTATGCCACGAAGGATTAAGGCAGTTCTGAAGGCAAAAGGGGGTCCAACCTGGTACGAGTAAAGCCTCGTTCACACTACAAGTGACTCACAGTGGCAAAGCGACAAGCAACCGTTCATTTCCACGGAGAGCGAGCTACTTCCAGCGACCTCTGTCTACACGAGCGACAGCGACCATTGGCAACCAGGTGGGCGTGTCGAGCGACGCAACAAAGTTGAGAATCCTTCAGCCTTATGCAGGACTTTCTTGAGTGACAGCCAATAGGAGCACCAGTAGAGCTCACGTGATCATGTCTTAGCTCGCTCAGAGGCCGGTTGTATTCTCCGTGCTGTAGACCTACACAGAACTGCGTTTGCAGCAGATCGACAGACAGCTGCAAAGTCGCTGCTAGTGTGAATGAGGCATAAGGTGTACCTAATAAAGTAAAATAACCTATAATAAAGGTTATTATTATAAAAATAGCTACCTAGTTTTGCTGCCTACATGATGCAATGAAATGTAAGCTTTTATTTTATTTTATTTTATTTTGAAAAAAACAACAACAGGGCGTCATGGTGGCGCAGTGGGTACGATCGCCTCACAGCAAGAAGGTCGCTGGTTCGAGCCTCGGCTGGGTCAGTTGGCATTTCTGTGTGGAGTTTGCATGTTCTCCCCGTGTTCGCGTGGGTTTCCTCTGGGTGCTCCGGTTTCCCCCACAAGTCCAAAGACATGCGGTATAGGTGAATTGGGTAAGCTAAAATTGTCCGTAGTGTATGTGTGTGAATGAGTGTGTATGAGTGTGTATGGTTGTTTCCCAGTGATGGATTGTGGCTGGAAGAGCATCCACTGCGTAAAACATGTGCTGGATAAGTTGGTGGTTCATTCTGCTGTGGCGACCCCAGATTAATAAAGGGACTAAGCTGAAAAGAAAATGAATGAATGAATGAATGAAAAAAAAAACAACAACAACGATTCTAAAACAAATTTTTTAGCAGAGTGTGAAATTAAATAAACTATTTTAGTAAATAGACAGAAATTCCTATATAAATAATAATTTAAAAAATATATTTGTACATTCATTCATTCATTCATTCATTTTCTTTTCAGCTTAGTCCCTTTATTAATCTGGGGTCGCCACAGCGGAATGAACCGCCAACTTATCCAGCATATGTTTTACGCAGCGGATGCCCTTCCAGCCACAACCCATCTCTGGGAAACATCCATACACACCCATTTACACTCATACACTACTGACAATTTAGCTTACCCAATTTACCTATACCGCATGTCTTTGGACTTGTGGGGGAAACCGGAGCACCCGGAGGAAACCCACGCCAACACGGGGAGAACATGCAAACTCCACACAGAAATGCCAACTGACTCAGCCGAGGCTCGAACCAGCGACCTTCTTGCTGTGAGGCGAACGTGCTACCCACTGCGCCACCGTGAGGCCATATTTGTACATATTTATTATTATTTATTTATTTGTATGTAATAATAATACTATAATAATAATGTAATAATATTAGAAGCAAAATTTGTTTTTAACTTGGACACATGCAATCAAATAAACAATTAGAAGTTAATACATTGTCACAAGAGGCAAAAAATAATTTGGTAAATGATAAAATGATACTTTAATGTGGAAACAATCATCTGTGTGTCAATTTTATAAGCAACCGCTCTGAGTTTTGTCTTTAAAAGGCCAGCGATGATGTTCATAATTCTTATATCTTCTCCACATTGTCTTTTGTCCTATCAATCCCACTTCTATTTGATATGGAAAGACCATCATTCCTTCTACTCTCTCCTTAAACTAGTTTATTTTCACTAAAAACCACGCAGACCCACAAACGAAAACAGAATCGGAGAATTTTTATCAATTAGCCTTGATAAAGACGACAGAACATCGAGCACAATGTTCATTTTCAGAAGGAAACACATGTGTTTTGTCTTAAAACAATGTAATAGTGTCGAGCTCGCTCTAAGTAGCGCTAAATAAGCCCATTGAGTCGTTTCCTGGCCGAAGCCATCCAAACCAAACATTGATCCAAGCTGAACTTATGGATGTTTGCATTCATTGATAGGGGCCGTTTAAAGACCCTCAGTGCAGGTTTAGACAAACAGCTGGCAATGTGTTTGAACAGCTCACAGCATTAGCCGATCTGTTTCATCTGACACATTAACGGGCATTAATCATCACATGCTGCATAATGGAGCATTTGTCTGTCTTGCGGTGTGTGTTATGAAAGTCTTGGCTGGAAATGCAGAGTATAGTCAGGAAAAATGACAGGAAATCATATAAAATCTCATGGAGATTTAGGCGGACATATTCTGGCAAGATACGCAGCGATAAGGGCCCTTAAACAATCTCGAAGACATTTAAACTCTTAGAGTAGCGTTGCACTCTCGTGGACTATATCTCAGATTTTCATCAGAAAGCTTTATTTGTTTTTAGCGTATGTGACGGGGGTGTGATGTTAAATTCAATAACCAAAGAAAGTGTACATTTAGTCATTTAGCACAGTGGTCTCCAACCTTTTTATCACCGCGGACAATCCTTGACAATTTTACTGCAGACCGGGGGGGGGCGCTATTGTTCGTATAGGCGTACAATAGGCGATCAACCATTTTCTCAGAGGATGACAAGCTGACAAAACATTGAAGTCACTCTGATACAAGTTTTATTTAAGAAGAAAATTACAAAGCACTGCAGTGTTTGGGTGCTCAGTGTTTGTCTGAGATAATTAGTCTACCGAAATGTGTATATTTCATACAAGATGAAGCTGATCGCGTGGGCTCATTCATTCAACTGTGTGCGTCTGGAAGGTGCGAGTGCGTCATGCAGATTGCGCGCGCAAGCCACTCGCCTCCATTTGAAATAACGAACTTGCACAAACTCTAGAAAAGACGCGATATGCGAACGTCATTTGTGAGCTCCAGTAGTTGATCTTCTTGCACAGACATGCTGGATTCACCTGATTTGTTGACAAATGGGTTGCAGATCCATTCCTTGGCAGTTCGCGGGTCCTTCACTGGGCCTTTTCCCCTTCGCAAAGAAACTTTCCAAAGGCGGCTCTTTCTTACTCATTTTGCTGTGGGTTAAATTTTGGCGCTCAAGTGACCGAGATGTAATCGAGAGAATACGGTCATTTTTCAAAATAAAAGATTTCTCAAAATAAAAGATCGTTCAGACTCAGATAATAAATAAAGCGGAAATAATTAATGATTTCTTGTGCGGCCCGGTACCAATTACCAAGTACCAACCGATACTGGTCCGCGGCCCGGTGGTTGAGGAACACTGATTTAGCAGTGAAATAAATGACAATACAAGCACAAGAAGTGCTAATTATACAAAGACACTGTTAGTGCTCAGAGAATTAAATGCTAGAATAAGGAGAGGTGTTTTTTTTTATAGAGAGAAGAGTTTCTACGGGTGGTTTGTCAAGCCCACTCACCTGTGTGAAGCTCACTTCATAAATGCACTGTTTTTTTGTTTAGAGATATGGAGAGATTGTAAGAAAGTATCTGGTGCCAAAACTGGTGCAAGTGTTGGTTAGTGTCAGAGAGATGAAAGAGTGTGTTTTCTACAGGTGGTTTGTCAAGCCCACTTACCTGTGTGAGGCACACTAAAGAAATACCACTAAACCTGTCTTTAACCCACCCTAAAAAAGCAACTCTAAAACTATTTAAATTCTTTTGCAGTGTGAAATTAAATAAACTATGTTTGTAAATTGAAAAATAATAAATATAAAGTTAAAATAGATAAACAATCTAAAAATATATTTATACATATATTTGCATGTAATACTATATATTAGCAACAACATTTACTTTGTTCCAGTTGTACCAGTTTATTTATGTATTTCATATACTGTGTGCGTCATACATTAACGTATACTATTAATCTTGAAATGAACTAAAATTAACTCAAATTTAATTAACTAAACCAAATGGAGGAGACTAAATTATGCTGAATTAAATCTTAAGGGAACTACATTTACTGTAAACTCAATCAAAGTAGGCTGAGTGGAAATTAATTCAACTGAGCTTCACGTTAAACTAAATAATAATTCATTCATTCATTTTCTTTTCGGTTTAGTCCCTTTATTAATCTGGGGTCGCCACAGCGGAATGAACCGCCAACTTATCCAGCATATGTTTTACGCAGCGGATGCCCTTCCAGCTGCAACCCATCACTGGGAAACATCCATACACACTCATTCACACACATACACTACGGACAATATAGCCTACCCAATTCACCTATAGCGCATGTGTTTGGACTTGTGGGGGAAACTGGAGCACCCGGAGGAAACCCACACGAACACGGGGAGAACTCCACACAGAAATGCCAACTGACCCAGCCGAGGCTCGAACCAGCAACCTTCTTGCTGTGAGGCGAACGTGCTACCCACTGCGCCACCGTGCAGCCTAAATAATAATAATAATCATATTAATAATTTTTTTTATAATAAATGTTTTTGTTTGAACCTCCCACTGACTCATTCAGCAATGAACTGAGCATCAGACATGAACTTAACTGAGTTTGTAAATCCATTCATTTAGAAAGCTTGTGATTTAGTTTGTTACAAATATTTGAGACTCTTAACTTGAACACATGCAAACAACATGAAGAAGTTTAAACATTGCTTTGGTTTTTGAGTAGCGTTGCACTCTCGTGGACTATCCCAGATTTTCATCGGAGCTGTTCAGAAAGCTCTATTTGTTTTCAGCGTGTGTGAAAGGGGGGGTAATGTAAAATGCAGACCCGCTCTGTCTTTCATTCTGTGGAGAGATTAGGAAGTGCAAACTCATAGAAACCACAGGAGGCAGATAGACGAAGACCAAACCAGCATTACAACCTCTAGTTCTGCTCAGATGAATGTAGTTTAGCTGAATAAGCCATGACCAGAGCCAGGCAGAACCTGCAGACATTTTTTTTTTTTTTTACCATTTCTGTGCAGAGTTTTGTACAAAAATTTGCAGATTTATGTGGGAACTTAACACATGAA
>CAIGQV010017386.1:28692894-28703179 GCA_903798115.1 Danio jaintianensis
ACTTTTATACTTTATACCACTGTATATTAGGTGGTCTTAAAGTAAAGTGTACTTACTGAAATTAATAATTAGTTACAATGTACGTATTGTGTAAATACATGTTTTTACATTGTACTTATGATTGATTAAATACCTGCATGTAATTACATCTGTAATTATTAATTTTTGTAATTGCCTTTGTAATTTCACTGTTGACCATCCCTTACACCATAATCCACACTTAAACCTACCCATACCACCAAACTTCTCCCTAACCTGACCCTTATCCCACCTCCAGAAGTGTTCTGCAGTACATTATGAACACAGTAAGTATTGTATTTATTTTTTGATGCAAGTATTGTAGTTAAGGCCACCTAATATAATATGGGACTATTTTTTTACTGTAAATTTAAAGTTTACAATGCAAATCCAATTAGATCCATTTGTTTGGTAAACAAAATCAGTCTTTCAGAAAATATATCTACTAAAAGACAGAACATATTATTTTACAAAGTGTATTGTACATAAATTATATATATATTTGCATATTATTCAATATTATTTCTGAATTATCTCTATCCATCCATCCATCCATCCATCCATCCATCCATCCATCTAAATTTACATTTACATAAGTAAGTAAATAAACAAATAAATAAATAAACTGAATGATAGGAAATCTGCAGATTTCTGTGTGGGCCTAGCCATGACCCATTTTTGTATCTTTATATATATATATATATATATATATATATATATACATACATACATACAGTGTTGGGGAAAATTACTTTTGAAAGTAATGCATTACAATATTGAGTTACTCCCCAAAAAAGTAACTAGTTGTGGTACTTTTTATGGAAAGTAATGCATTATGTTACTTTTGAGTTACTTTTGCATTACTTTTTTTGACCTTTACTGAGGCTTGATCTCTTTCAGAACTTGCAGGATTTTATGTCTTCTTTTTAAAAAAAATTTATTGAGGAGCTCTGCAATTAACAACACACTGTATAACCTTCATTTACCTTTTAAAACCCCCTTCAAATAATAATAATAATTTAGGATAATGTTATTTTCTGAGAACTTCTTGAGCTCTGCATGTCATATTTACAGATTAATGAAAGTTTAAAGCAATTTGTTTGATGCTTTTGTACTTTTGTCTTATTAATAAAATCACTGTCCATTGAGACAATCCACTTTTACTTTTCTTCCATGTGTTCAGAATAATGAGAATACTTCCAGCGCAGAAATGTAGGGCTCTGCCATCTTGGTTTCTGTTTGTTTCTGCAGGGACAAAATTCTCTCATTGAGTGCGAGATTCAACGTTAATTTTAGTTTTTCATTCATTCATTAATTTTCTTTTTGGCTTAGTCCCTTTATTAATCTGGGGTCGCCACAGCGGAATGAACCGCCAACTTATCCAGCATATATTTTACGCAGCGGATGCCCTTCCAGCTGCAACCCATCACTGGGAAACATCCATACACACTCATTCACACACATACACTACGGACAATTTAGCTTACCCAATTCACCTATAGCGCATGTGTTTGGACTTGTGGGGGAAACTGGAGCACCCGGAGGAAACCCACGCGAACACGGGGAGAACATGCAAACTCCACACAGAAACGGCAACTGACCCAGCCGAGGCTTGAACCAGCAACCTTCTTGCTGTGAGGCGAACGTGCTACCCAGTGTGCCACCGTGCAGCCTAATTTTAGTTTTTTAAAAGCAGATTAATTAAACTAAAAAGTAACTCAAATATTATTGCTTAATTTTTAAAAGTAATGCGTTACTTTACTCGTTACCTAGAAAAGTAATATTATTATGTAACTTGCGTTATTTGTAATGCGTTACCCCTAACACTGTATGTATGTATGTATGTATGTATGTATGTATGTATGTATGTATGTAAGTAAGTAAGTAAGTAAGTAAGTAAGTAATCACCAGCCACTGTGGCTAGTAGTTTTTTAACAATACTAGCCACTCGGCATTTTCGCTAGCCACAATTTTGTTGTTGGCAAAAATATATTTTATATCAGTAAATGACTTTGACATGCTAAAATTACTTGATTTAGATTTTGTGTTATTTCCACATGCCTCCTCATTCATTTCACTTGTGTATGAGCTTGCTCAATGAGCATGAGCAAATGGGTCATGGTTTCATAGTGTCGTATTACAATTAGTCATTTTTTATTTAACATGACTTTTCAGAGCTCAAAATTAAGGATTTACAAAATTTATCTCTGACCACACCAAACATAAATAATTATTTCTTAGCCACAAATTTTAAATGTGTCAAAACAAACTAAATATAGCTGTATACTATACTTTTTATTTAACAAAACATTTCTTTAAAAAAAATTGACATTTAAAACATAATTATTGTCATGTATCTAAAACTATGCACAGTAATCTGTCCTGGCTAAAGGTCCCAGATCACCAGTTAACTACACATAAATGGGGATTTAATCTCCCATTAAAGCAATGTTATTGTAAAAAATGATAATTAAACCATTAACAAAAATAACTGTAAGCAAAAGAAAGCAGGTGAAAAACATACCGTGTGTGATAATGAAAGGATGATCACACGGTTAACGTTAGGCCTGTTAATAATCTGTTCAAAGAAAGGGGAAAGCAACCGGTGCTGCTTACAAAAAGACAAATCTGGAGCTCTTGAAAGCAGCAAGACTGTGGGTGTATGAGCATAACTTTTTGTCTAGTCTATCAGCTGTTAGCGCGAGTGATCATCCTCTCATTCGGTATTCACCTGCTATCGTTTGCTCGCGCGAACACAATTATTTTTGTCAGTCCTGCTGCTTCTCGATTCTAAGATCGCATTTGCACGCATATTTGTCCATCCTTATTGTCGAACCCTGCTTTTAAGAAAACTACAGTTTAAAAATGGCTAGTGGGAGCGGCTGTCTAACCCGCCACAGCTGAAATCTACCCGCATTTGGCGGGTGTTGTATGTATGTATGTATATAAATGTATGTATATAAATATATATATATATATATATATATATATATATAGGCCTATGACATTTTTTGTTTATTTATTTTTTGTTCATAACGTGAAGTTTATTTGAAGTAATCCACTCAGCTTAGTTTGCTTAAGTTTACAGTAAATTTTGTTCGCTTAAGATGTAATTCAGCATAACTTAGCGCTTCAGGTTAGTTTAGTTAATTAAATTTCAGTTCATTTTAGTTCTATGAAACTGCGTTTTTAGGTAGTCTTTCTGAATGCAGCAGATTGTAGACCTGTTTTAGTTGTCATGACTCAGAAACAGACATTTAATGAAGTACTTCCTTGATGATTAGCTCTTTTTGTTGGTCGAGGGGGTTTTCCAGTGCAGTCAAACATGTGTAAGATTCAGAGGACTGTCAACCAGCAGCGCCTGGGGCTGTTTTTAACTGGAGCTCAGTCAAACAGCAGTGAAAGTAGTTTTTCTGGCTCCCTTTGGTGCTTCCAACACAAGTTCAAGTTCTGTAGGAAGCACCTGCTCTTGAGGTGTTTTTAATGAAGTCAGTCACGATTGCAAAGCGTTTTATTATTGAGCAGGGGTGTAAAGCAAATGTACATTTATAACTTTTATGCACTCGCATAAAATGTGGCGTATATCATAACTCTTTTATGCATGTGTCTCTATAACTGTCACACCCTTGGCTCGTTCCTGCAGTCCCAGTCACCACTCTCAGTCACCATCCACCACACACCACACACACGTGAACCCTCACCTGATTACTAATCACCCACACCTGCACCTGCAATCACCAACACACTATATATACTCACCTCACTCACTCACTCACCGGCTGGAATCAAAGACGGATGGTTCTCATAGTCTTTTCTCCCGTGGTCTCCTGTGCTCTTCCGTGGATGCAAACACACCTGTTTAAGGGAAGTGACTATTCTTATATTGGTGTTTACCCAAGTACTGAACTTACCAACTGAACTGTCTGATGTGTGAGATCGCTCTATCTTCACAACACCATTCACCTGCTTCACCTTGCTATTGTTGCATTACTCGAATAAATACCCTTAAAGTTTATCCCTCCGTCTTCCTTGTGTGACCGTGACAATAACAGGACTTTTTCAAAATGTATTTCAGATTTCTTTCATTACATTAGGGCTAAGCAAATCTAATATCACAATACAAGTCATCTTATAACAAACCATACCGTAGTCAACATTTGAAGTGGATCAAACCTTCTATCAAAGTTGTCCTACAACTATTGAACATCACCCATTCTGGTCTTAGGACATTTCAAAAATTTGAATTTTGATATTATTGACTACTGTATACCATGATATATTACATTTCTGTAAGTTCAGTGAATTAATAGTTTATATATATATATATATATATATATATATATATAACCACATGAACTCTTTTTTTTGTTCACATTTTAAAGTATATACGCTAATTAAATGTACTCTTTTGTGATTTATTTCTCTAAATTAGTTTTTAACTTCAGGGCTAATGTTTAAAACTTAACAATAAAATAAATATGAATGAAAAATGAAACACTTTTCAAAAACTAACGATTACAGGTCCAACATGAAATATTAATAAATAAATAGCAAATTGTAAACATTGTGCATTTTTGCGTTGCTGTTATTCACATTAAAGGGGTGGTCCAGAGTGTATTTTTAAGGCTTGGTTGTGTTTATGGGGTGCAAAGCATTGTGTGCTCATGCTTCATTTGTAAAAAATCACATTATTTGTTCATATCTTTCTTTAATTATATACTGCTACTCAGCTAACATGAAAACGAATGTCATATTTCCTAGCTCCTCCTAAAGCCTGCCCTCAAGAGGCTCTGATTGGTCAGCTAACAATGTGCTGTCAATCGCAGATCGGCTCCACGTCACCACACTGAAAAAAATTATGCCTGCAAAATTGTTGCAAACAATTTATATGTTGAATTTAAACAAACAAATTAAATTTAGTAATGGTCAACTTAATTTGTTTGTTTAAATTCAGCCCAAATAAATTGTTTACAACCACTTAACTTAAAATTTTTTAGTAAATCCAAGGAATCATCTTTGAATAATTTTTTTCAGTGCAGGAAGCACAATGCCTCTACTAGTACGCTCTTTGCCGTTGTGTAAATACACTGTCAGTCAGTGTAACCGTATCAGTTTGAGCCTGAATCAGACAGAAAATGAAGAGGACACAGCTGAACCTCACGCCTGCTCTCTAAAATAAAATCTGACAAGTGTCTTTGATAAGCATGTGTGAGTAATTTGAAGCGTTCACATATCTGTGTGATATTATTTGTTCGTTATTTGAGATGTAGAACACAGGGAAAGCGGCCGCATAGAGAGACACTGCATGCGCTGCTGAAGATTGTGGCTGTTTACAGGGGTTTGACAGATAAATATGAATTTGTAGCTAAATTGTTAACGGTGCCAAACAGCATTTCCCATCATTTACATCCTTGTTTATGTCCTTGCTACAACATACCGTTAACGCTAGACACTATGCATGTAATAGATCAATTTTAACAAATAAAAATACTTCAGGTTGTGGCTCACAATCCACAGCTTCTGCTATTATGGTTGGAGCTGCTCCTTCTTTGAGGAGTTTTCAGCCGAATCCAGCACTGAACTGGGAGAGATTCTGGAAGCTGTCCTTTATCAAATGCTAGAGCTATATATTTTTTAGAATTCTCTGGAACATAATTCAAGTTAAACTGTAAGCACTTCTCTCTTTGTGTCGTGTCCTTTAGAAGCCCAAATACAGAAACAGTAGAAGCTGTGTGGAAATAGCAGCATTTGGACGACATTTTAGCTTTCTCTGTTACAACATTACAGCGCCTCTGGCCATGCCCCTTCACTGCGCAGGGTGTGTGCACGTAACCTGAAGGGTTTATGATCTCATTAACCCGGATGTATTTTTTGTAGTCCCCAAACTTCGTTCGCTGTAGGCTTTGCTAAACTAACTCTGTAAAAGCCAATGTCTCCCTTTCCATTTAACTTTGAGCGTCTTACATTCAGAGATGTTGTTTATGTTCACACAGCTACATTACACATCAACTAAAGTTTAAAATATGACATTGTAGTGGACCACCCCTTTAAGAATTTAGTGTAAGATTGCACTCATTAAATTGATCAAAACGTATTACCGAAAACAAGGTATCTTGTGGCATCATGAAATAAACAAAAACGAATAAACGAAAGCACATAATAAGAAATTACAGACTTCTTTTGTACTAATGATACAGTATATCATCATGTTCCACAGCCCTATCCCCCATAATATCTTGATCTGTTTTTTTCAAAATACATATAGCGGTAAATTAAAAATTAAAAACCCCATTTGTGTTTATTATTCTTTTTCTAACTAAAACACAAAATAAAAGAAAACGATGAGTTATAACAAAAAGCCATTTTTATTCTCGAAGACGAATGATACAATCATCAGAAACGTTCAAAAAAAAAAATTTCTCACAATAATTTTTTACTGGATTGTTAGTCCCATACAAACAGATTAACTTTTCACAAAGTTTATGGATGAAAACAGGATTGTCGAAACTGAAACATCTGTACAGTATGTGCAAGGAAGTAATGAGATGATGCCTTCTCCCATTGTTTACAAACAAAGCCTTGCCATGAATGAAAAGGATGCATATAGTGTTTCCAGGGCTTCAAATACAAAACATGTTCATTCCAAAGTACAATAATGGAGCTCAAGAAGACATTTGGTTTTCTTCATGTGTTCGTTTAAAGGTCCCATGAAATTAAAAGAAGGTTTTTAGATATTAGCTACACTGTAAAAAATATCTGTTAATTAACAGTTTCCGTATTTTGTGTGTTTTCCGTGTATTTACCGTTGTGAATTGCATTATGGGATGTTGATCTCTGCTCTGTTGACTTTTGACGTTGAAAATGCAAATCTACAGTTTAACAAAGTGACTTTTATTGACATTTTAAGTAGTTTAAAATAATGTAATGTATAAGAAATAATAATATATAAAGAAATAAGTCTGTAAAATAAGAGAAAATGTACTGGCAGTTTATTACAAGTTTTTGTAGCATAATATACAACACCAACCCAGACAATATAGCACTTTAAACTATTAATAATGTCAATAAAAGTTACTTTTTTGAACTTTTCAAGGTTAAAAGTTGTCGAAAGAAAGATCAAGATCCTATAATTCAAAAGCATAAATAAATGTAAATAAATAAATAACATGAATCACAAAATAAGGAAAACTGCACATTTACGGATATTTTTTACAGTAGTCTGCTTCAAAACAGTAACAAAATTGCATTTAGAAGATATAAACCTGATATAAACACCCAAAGCTTGCAGTTTGAAGTCACTTTGGCCTAAATGGATCAACGATTTTTTTCATACTTGAGTTTCTCATCAAATCTTCTGACCAATCAAATGCTCTCTAGTGTCTGACATGCCCCGCCCCTTCAAGATGCTTTTCATTTGCTTTTCATTTGATGCGCTTGAGCTCAACCACTCTCACTGGCAGAGCTGTGATAAAAACACGGCAATTCGTAACTTTTTGATTTAGTGGCTAATTCGTATGAATTTGTACAATCTCATTCGTACAATTTAGTATGATTTGCTTATCCCCCAATGACGGTTGGGTTTAGGGGTGCGGTTGGGTGCCATGCCTCCTTTTTAAAATCGTACATGTTCGTACGACTGAACTTGAATTAGCCACTAAACTGACAAAACATAAAATACTTACGTTTCCTTGTGAGATCAGGCTGGATATTCCAAGAACAATCCCAAAACTTGTTCTGATTATGACAAAACAAATTGTTTTAATGTAACAGGTTGAAATAGTCTTACAGGAGTCTCTGCTAGTTGATCCATAAAACAGACTTTTGCAAGGGTATTACATAAAGTGAATGAAAAGCACAATCCGTAGCCCAAAAGCATCAATATTTTGGCCCTGTGACATGTTTAAGACAGACCGACTTTGTTCTAGATGTCAAGCAATTAAACACGAATTCATAAAAAGTTAACAGTGCAGAGGTTCTTTACATTTGCAGTTTCCTGCTTGCAGTTTTTTTTTTATTTTGTAAACATTCTGTAAACATAAATGCTCTCCTAACTACCAGAAGACACCACGGTAAAAGGTCAATTAAATAGTGCGGCAGTTAGGGACAGCAGTGAAAGTGTTAGTATTTTTTTAATCAAAGAAATGAAGTTGAATACTGTACAGAATTAGCAAATTAGCAGGGTGAAAAACATGTACATGCTTGTTTTTAAGTTTAGTTTTTCTGCAAATCTGTAAGAAAGACAGATGTGTTTGTGTGGATGCTGCCATGAACTTTGACCCCAAATAGAGAGTTTTTGGGGGAATTTGTCAGGGGGAAAACATTAAATTATATTTTGCATGATATTTAGGACCATGTTTGACAAGATATTTCGTTTTCAATATTTATTGATGCTAATTTATTGAATTTGTTAACTTAATTTAGTTTCTTTTCCTGTAACAAGTCAAGTCAAGTTTATTTATATAGCGCTTTTCACAATGTAGATTGTGTCAAAGCAGCTTAACATAGTTCTAGTAAAGTCCAGATTTCAGAGTTGAAGTTCAGTTTAGTTTAGTTCAGTGTGGTCTAAATTTCACTGCTGAAAGTTCAAACACCACACAGCAAATCCACCGAAGAGCAGCTCCACAAGTCCCGATCCGAGCAAGCCAGTGGCAGTGACAGTGGCGAGGAAAAAAAACTTCACCAATTGACGAAGTGAAGGGAAAAAAAACCTCGAGAGAAACTAGGCTCTGTTAGGCACGACCATTTTTCATCTGGCCAAACTTCCTGTAATAAGAGAATTTATTGCATGTCATTACTGTAAATTACTGTATATACCCTGAAAACTGAAATTTTCCTGCAAATCTAATTTTTGAGGACCATGTTTTGTGACTATATTGATAATTATTAATTGCTGTAAATTGAAAAAGGGTGTATTTTAAAATTATCTATATTAAAAAAATGTAACCGAATTTATTTAATGCTAATTTATAGACAGAAAACAAAGAAGAAAATGATCATTACTAATAATTTATGACAACTTATGAAAATTATGACAGAAAAAAGAAAATAATCATTACTGTTTTTTTCTGTAGTATGAATGAGACTGTTTATTATTGAATGTCACTATGTAAACTTTTTATTATTATTTATTATTATTATTATTATTATTATTATTATTATTATTATTATTATTATTATTATCATTCTTGCATGTGCTTAAGCAAACAAATATTAATTGTTATCCAGTAAACAAGCTTAATTTTCATCATGCAAAATATAATTTAAATACAACCCGGGCATTTCTTTGTGTTCTTTATATAAGACATTTAGACTTCATTTGCTTTGCATCCCATTGAAGAAGTGCTTTGTTCTACATGAAAATAGAAATATAAAAGACAAGGGACATTTGTTTCAGAAGGGCGCTGCCAGCAGCCTATTAACTTACATTTGGACAAACAGTCTTGAATCCAGAAACACATACATTAATCTTCAAAGATGCCAAATACGAAGTGTAAAGAAATAAGGGCATCATTACAAACATAACTGGTAACATATTTTTGCAGGAGTTCTGTCATCAGTGATGATTCAATTCCAACTCATTATGGTCTGTTGATCAATAAATAAATCCTAGAAATAGAGATGATAAACTTTTCTGGTAAACATTTATTGCGTCGTTTTTTTTTTTTAGGCTACTAAATTTGATTGTCTGCTCTTTAAAATGTATTGCAGCTGAAAGAATGCATTGACGTCTAAAATACCAGTAATATCAAAGTACTTTGATTATATACACTACCTGACAAAAGTCTTGTCGCCTATCCAAGTTTTAGGAACAGTAAATAATAACTTGACTTCTGGTTGATCATTTGGTGTCAGACGTGGCTTATATGAAAGGCAAACGCCTCTAGATTACGCTTATTTTACCAAAATAAAATATGATCATGCCTTGATTTTTAATTATTTAATTAGGACAGTAAGGTCTGACTTTGCTTAGACAAAAGTCTTGTCACTTAACAGAAATAATGTCCAGTATAGAATATAAAGTCATGGTGCAGTGGAAAAAGAATGAATATTGTGTATGACTCCCATGAGCTTGGAGGACTGCATCCATACATCTCTGCAATGACTCAAATCACTTATTAATAAAGTCATCTGGAATGGCAAAGAAAGCGTTCTTGCAGGACTCCCAGAGTTCATCAAGATTCTTTGGATTCATCTTCAATGCCTTTATCTTACCCCAGACGTGCTCAATAATGTTCATGTCTGGTGACTGGGCTGGCCAATCCTGGAG